>VWYI01020294.1:6739-37056 GCA_013399455.1 Anthoscopus minutus
ATTGAATATTCCTTACTTTTTCTGCAAGATTGCTAGATTCAAAGTTTGTACCTTTCAAAATTTGGATGTCTTTCTTGTGCTTAACTTAAAGACATTAACTTTGCACTTTATCTGAACTTATTAAGGTATTGTTAGAGTTTGTAGAATATCCACAAAACTTACGGCTTTTTTTATATCAAAATAAGTTTAAATTTAAACTTTTCTCAAATATAATATTCAGACATTATAATAAATTCCTGAAATTCATTCAGAAATTAAAATAAAACTGAAATGATTTGAGAGCTTATTTTCTTAATGTAATACACATTATATATGAAGTATCTCTTATTAAGTACTACACTATAAAATTTCTATCTGAATCACGAAACACATGCAAAAAGACCAAAATACAAAGTTTATCTTAAATACTGTTTATACCAACTTTTGTTTTATAAGCAAAATTAAATATAAAGTTTGACAACGTAAAGGCACACAGAATGACCACAATTAAGAGAAGTAAAACTCCTCACTTGAGGAGATGTTCATGACACAAAATTAATCTTTATATTCTGAGATCAGATGAAAAGCAAATGATTTTAAATCCTGCTTAATGTAAAATTAATGAAGTACTATTTAAAAAAAAGAAAACAAAAACAAGTAACAAGAGTTTTATAAAGTTCAAGAAGTAGCCAAAATATTAACAGTGTATTTGAGGATTATTTTCACAACACCTGTGTTACTGCCCACCATTTTATAAAATGTGTATAATTGCAAAGCATTCCAGTCATGTACCTGATAACAAATTGTTTAATTTTGTTGCTTGCTAAGCAACACAAGCTATCCTATTAGATAAGAGATGCATCAAGCTGGGTAATGCTTCTGTTGACTTTGCAGAAAATGCAGCTATGAAAAAGAAAGATAGCCCAGGTGAGGCTTTAGTGAACTTAACAGACATTTACTTTTCTCAGCTTTGTTTGCCTATACACTTGATAATTTTTTCATTTTCTTCAAGGTCTATTCTGTGTAAGATATTGTAATAGTTCAAAATCCAAAACAAATCTATTTTTTTACCTCATTTAGAGTAATCATTTCTGTGAACGCCTATTACAGATTGAAAACCATTTATATAATGTGTCAAACCACTCCATCCTCTTAGCTTCCATGAAAGAGTTTTAACTCAGAGAAAGTCTGTGGCTCTTCAAACGTAAACTACCCACAGCCCAGCTCATCTATGTCCATGGGATTAATTGCATATTTTACAGGCTGTACTGGCAAAATGTGCCAGCAATAATCAATCTTCTCCAGTAGATAAAGCCAGCCAGAGCCCCTGAAAAGGTTGCCCAATTCCCTGAGCTTTAAACCCAGCCCAACCCTCCAGCAACTGAGTAGAGGTGTGCTTCCAGGATGTCCTAGTCCTATCAAGATAGGAACTGTATGAATGGAAATGGAAGCAGGTGTTTCAAATACAGAATGAGTGTGGGAAAAAATAAACTCGATTGCCTTCCTTTGTCAGCAAAAATAAAGATTTCATTTTTTCAGATGACCTTGCTTCAGGCAATGCCAATAAAGCAGCTATCAGAGCTGAGAGCACTAATATACCCAAACTGACTGAAGCAGACCCACCAAGGCCCTTCCCACACACCGTGCCCATTGTCAATGAGTTCAGCTTTGGGCACCTTGATCTGGCCTGAATTATTCTGTAGTTTCCAATCCTGCCTCCCTCCCTGTGTCAAGAGTGATCCTGTAAGGATTTTTTTATCATTTTTTGGATGGACACTTGTATGTACATTACAGATTTGTCTCTGGTTCTGTCTCATGCTGCTTCTAACTTGCTTTCCTACCTGGACTCTGGATCTGCTCCATTGCTTGTGCTCTCTGGGGCTTGTCAGGGACCCCATTACCAGACACTGGCTCTGACTTAGCTGTTTAGATGCTGAAGAATTGTGCCTTGATAAATGATGGCAATGTTGCACTGAGGTTAAACTCAGATTTAGTTTGTGATTCATCTCATGGAGCAGCCTTGATCTTGCTGCTCCCTGTAAACAGGTTCAATCTTCATAATGTGTTAGGGCGTCCATCAGCTGTTCTAGACTTGATTTGTATAAGGGATTAAGTCTTCTTAAACTTACTTGTGTCGAAAAGGATTTGCTTTCACACAATTTCAGGTACTTTCCTTCAAGATTTGTTTTACTTAATGGCATGTAGGATATACTATTCCCACCTATTACAGAAAGGGGAAACTATTTAAGAACATCCAACTAATGAAAACCAATTAATAATGTACTGAAAATACAAACACTGACTATTTCCTCAGACTGCAGATATCACATTGACTTCTCCTGTATATTTGTGAAATAAATAAGTAAAAACAAAGCCTAGAAATTAAAAGTAATGGAATAATTTCAAAAAACCTCATGCCTTTTTTCTCTTTTTGGGCAAAAAGAAGAATGCTGAAGAACATGGCATATAGAATATATGAATGTCAAAATCCAAAAGTCACCGTGACAGTCACAGCTTTAATACTGTTATTTTTTAATTACACGGAGGTGAAGCAATGATGGACCATATTTTGCTATGTGGGGTACAGTATATATTCAGAATTAAGAGATTTCCCAAATCTTGACTCTATAATCAATATTATATAGATACAAACCCTCAAGAGAAACCAATGAGGCAACATTGCCTATCTACTTAGTGTTCTCAGTAACTGCCTTCACATTTTTGTGGGCATCTAAACAGAAAAGAGGTTTAATGAAGGACATGTTTAGATAAATAAGGGGTATTTTTCAAACTAATTCAAATAAGGACTTCCTTTAAACTAGAAATTAACAGAGTGCTATTTATTTAGACATACTAGTTGTCATGAAAACTGGAATTATTTGATGTTGAACATTGATGATGAACATGATGATAGAGTTAACACAAAGATATAGGAGAAAGGATAGACTAGGAATTAATCTCAATGTGAAATGGGAATTACTCTGAAGTATTATGCTACATTAAAAGGACTGAATCAGAAAATAGAAATCTAGAGGGTCACCACATGACCAAAAGTTTTAAATGTTTAAAAGTTATTAATTTAGTTTTTAAAATCATACTGCAAACTTCAAAGTTTGACATATGCAAAATTCTCTTATAAGCAGTGGAGTGTACTTCAATATTTCATCTAAAAGTGAATTTACTATTTATGAAGAAAAATGAAGAAAAATGAAGAACATCTGGATTTGTTAAAATGCTAAATTACAGAAAAATAACACAACAAACACAAAAAAATGAGATACGAATGAATGTGAGGTTTTTAGTCGTACACAGAAATACAAATCACTGATTCATAACATGCAGTTATGACTGAACTTAAAATCTGTTGTTGTACTGGAAAATATCCCAGGATCATAAAACCTCAGAGACTATGAAAATGCAATTCCTAGGGTAGTGATAACATTTTTATAAGTTTAAAAAACCTTTTATTAATTGTTTGCAGTTTATACTCTGAAAAATCAGAAAATATATTCAGTACATGTGGTAATGACTTATACCTAATGGGTATTATTATTATGTTTCTTTTTTCTTTAAATCTTCTTCTATGTAAATGCCATTATATAATATCTCATTGTATGATAAAGATTTTTTTAAAGTATGTTCCAGTAATATATAATTATATCATTTATATAAGCAGCTCCTCACAGTAACAGTCACAGAATGGTTGAGTTTGGAAATGACCTCTGAAGGTCATTTTGTCCAATCCCGTTGTTCAAGCAGGAACACTCTGAGCCAGTTTCACAGAACCATGTACAGATGGCTTTTGAATATCTCCAAGGATGGAGATTCCATATTGTGCTGCAACCCAAAGGGTCCAATATAGGCTTTAGAAGTGGGCTGAGAAAAGCCCCATGAAATTCAACAGGGGGAAGTGCCAAATGCTGCACTGGAGTGGAATAACTCCATGCATGGATGATGGGAATAACCAGTTATTCCCATCATCCATGATCAATCTGTAGGTATTTATATACATTGACAAGATCCCTCTCTGAGCCTTTCCCCTTCATGCTGAAGAGTTTCATCTTCCTCAGCCATTCCTCATAAAAGAAATGCTCCAGTCCATTAATCATCTTAGTGTCTTTCCTGTCCTCTCTCCAACATGCCCATGTCTCTCTTATTGGGGAGCCCAGAATTCAACACAGTCCTACAGCTATAGCCTTAGTACCAGTGCTGAGGGAAAGCATCACTTTCCTTGACCTGCTGACAAACACCTCATAATGCAGCTCAGGTATATGCCTTCTATGAACAAGAGCACACTGCTGTCTCACATTCAACTTGATATCCACCAAAAATCCCAGGTTCCTCCCTGAAAATCTGCATACCAGCTGATCAGCCCATGGTATCCACTTGTGCATGGAGTTATTCCACTCCAGTGCAGCATTTGCCACTTCTCCTGTTGAATTTCATGGGACTTTTGTTAGCCCATTTCTAAAGCCTGTATTGGACCCTCTGGGTTGCACCACAATCCTGTGGTGTATCAGCCACTCCTCCCACCTTTGTCTTCTGCAAACTTTCTGAAGGTGCATTTTGCCCCATCAGCCAGATCACTAATGAAGAAGTTAAAAAGGGCTGGATCCTCTATTGACTCCTGGAGTAAACCACTAGTTATTCCTGGAAAGGCTGACTCCATGACAAATATCTTCCTCTGAGCTTGACCACTCATCCTGTCTTCAGTTCACCTCACTGTCTACTCACCCAGCCTATACTTCCTCAACTTTTTCATAAGGATCTTGTGGAAGATCACATGGAAATCTTTGCTAATGTCAAGGTAGACAATACACACTGCTCACCCTTTATCTACAAGCCAGTCATTTCACTTTGGAAGTTTATCAAGTTGGTCAAGTGTGACTAACCCTTTCTGAAACAATGCTGATTACTCCAGATAATTTTCTTGTTACTCATGATTTCCAGAAATAACTGCTCCATTGCCATAATAAAGATCAAGGCAACAGTGAGTTGCTTGAAGTTTTCCAGGACTTCATTTTTGCCCTTCTTGAAAAGTGACATTTGCTTTCCTCCATTCTTTGGGTGCTTCTCCTAATCAATATGATCTATTAATGTTAAATGACAGTGACTTTGCAATGACGTCTGCCAGCTCTCAAAGAATTACATATCCAAAGAACGGCAACAAAACTGGTGAAGGGTCTGAAGCACAAGTCATATGAGGAGCAGATGAGGAAGCTGGGGTTGTTAAGCTAGAGAAAAGAAGAATGAGGGGGAACCTTATTATCCTCTAGCTATTTGAAAGGAGGTTGTAGCAAGATGGGGGTCAGTCTCTTTTAGTTACAAGTGACAAGATGAGAGGAAATGGCTTCAAGCTGTGCCAGGGGAGTTTTAGAATAGATATTAAGAAAAAAAATTCTTCACTAAAAGGGTGGTCATGCATTGGAATAAATTGCCCAAGGAAATAGTGAAATTGCCACCCCTGGAACTGTTTATAAGGTATGTGGATGGGCCACACGGGGATATGGTTGAGCAGTGAACATGGTAGTGCTATCTTGACATTTGAACAGAGTAATCTTAGAGGGCTTTTTCAGTTTTAATGAGTATAAAATTCTATGATGCTATGATTTGTGGGTGCATCCCAACAGGGCCCATGGGTATACATATATCCAGTTTGCTTAAGTATTTCCTGACGTGTCTCATCCATCAAGGGTGTGTCTCACTTGCTTCAGACTTTTTCTCTTGTCACAAGTATTTTGAAGGACACTCAACATAGACTGAGACAAAGGCAGTTTTATGACCTCAAACTTTGCCATGTTCGGTCTCATTAAGAACCAGACTACATTTTTCTTTCTCTTCCCCTTTTCACCTACATACTCATAGAAACCCTTTTTGATGTCTTTCACATTTCTTATCCGATTCAAACTTGGCCTTTGACCATCCTAAACTGATTGCTGTATGCTCAGATAGTGTCTCTCTATTTCCTGCCAGGTTACCTGTCCTTACTTCCACCCTCTGTCAATATACTTCTTTTTTTGGTTGAATTTGACCTGGAGTTCCTTGACCATCCATACAGGCCTACTGATATTTTTTGTCTACTCTTTGAGACAAATAGGTCTTGAACTTAGAAGTTGTAATAGATTTTCTTAGGCATGTCCCCCAAGGGTTTTAGACCATGAGACTCTTCCAAGTAGATCTTATACTCCACTGTATTGTCCTTATAGAAGATGTCAGGCTGGTTGAAGTTCACCATGAAGTCCAGCAAAGTACAAAATAAGGCTTGAAGTTTAAACAGCAACATGCAAATACATTGTGTTGGATTTTGCACACACGAGCCAATACTGTCCTCTTCCCTTCTATTCATATATATTGTTCTGCTATCATAATGGAATTTAAGTCACTTCAGGGCAATTCTCTGTTTTACTGCACATTTATTAATAAATGAGCATGAATAGGGAGTAATATCTTTCATTAAATGTGTAAGTAAATGACCAAGAGATTAAATAATCAACTAAAATTGAGGACAACAAATCTGCAAGTGTATATCACATACATAAATGTGTAAATAAATATATGTAAATGAAATATGTAAATGAATATTTTAAATTAAAAATGCTAGTGCTTAAATGTTAAAAGTATGTGTCTCTAGCCAGAATGTATAATGAAAAAATAGCAGTGAAGTTATAATTAGTATTTCAGTGGTTTAACTGGGCCTTAAAAAGACTAGTAGTACTACACACAAATTCTCTGGACTAGAGCAAAAGCCTTCAGTAGCTTGGAAGAAGAAGCTGTAAGTTAATGTTTAGTTAGCACAAAGGACACTGTGCATACTATGCTATTTATTTTTGCCTTTGCTAGTGATAAGACAGTCAATAGAGAAGGATTTGGAGAATTAATTGGTGGTTCTTGATGATATAGACTAAAGGCTGGAAATGCAACGCTTTGGTATTACTGTATTTAAAACTATTTTTTGCCTCTCACATGTAGTCTGAATATTACTATCACTCACACAAAACAGAAATTAGTAAAAAAAGAAATCATAGTGTGAGGTTGTGTAGGATTTATCTAATGCAATGTACAAATTGACAGCCCATATCTTTTTAGAAAAGATGTCTAGGAGAGACAGATGCCCTATCTCCCTCCAGTGTATAGAAGGGGAGTGTGAACAACTCACTCAAATATAGCTGATTATATTCTATACATGCAGGGAGGTGATACTGCTGGTCTCACACCACTTTAAGCTTACATTTTCCTGTTCTGTACCAAAACATTTGTTCTTATCAGCCTGTGTATGATTGAAGCCATAACACATAAGACTGCATAACTGTGAAATGAAAATGCTGCAATTAAAACTGTGTTTAGGAACGTCATCAATTTTTTTCCCAACAGAATCAAAGCTAATGCTCAGAATTGTACATTTAGAGGATGGAAGGTCAGCTGGGAAACTATTAGGAGGAAAAACCTAAGAATTTCAATGCTTAACTAAAGCTCCTGTGAATCATATCACAAATGTATGCATATTTATATTTATATATAATTGTAATGAAACAGTCACATAAACAGTGCTCACACAGAGTGGGACAACCACATCTGTAACACAAGGTAATTCAAAAGAACAAAACTTACCTTTGAACCCAGCAGTACAATGACAAGAAAAGTGGCCACTTAAATCCATACAAGTAGCTCCATTTTTGCAAGGTGAACTTGAGCATTCATTAATTTCAACTTCACAGAAGGGTCCTTCATATCCAGGCACACAGGAGCAGCTGTAATTATGCAAGTGGTCCTGGCAGAATCCATATTGAGAGCACTGGTTTCCAATGCAGTTGTCTATATCAAGTTCACAAAATGTGCCAGTGTAACCAAGGGGACATATGCACCTGTTATTGAAATGAGAGGAGAGGAGAGGAGAGAAAAAAAAAAATCTACTAGTCAGGAATATGTAGGTCAATAATCACTAATAATGTTAAAAATACTCTCCATTTAAATTATCCACAAATGAATAATTTTTTTTTTAATCTTCTTTCTTTATCTTTAATTAGCCACTAAGTAACTTCATTTTACATGCGCTGATAGCAATAATTAAGTTAAAATCTTAGCTATTTACACAGGAAAAACTAGGAGCTATATTAATATTAAGCTTCAAATGAAAATATTGAAAAACTCATATATATATATGAGCATTATGCATTTTAATTTTTTTTCTGAAAAAATGGGTGTTTGCTACAATATCTCTAGGAATAAACAATATTACAACCCATTTGTATATAAAATCAGTATAAAAGTGCTTTAACATTACCAACAAAAGTTACAATTTCTGTCTAACCTAAAAAGAGGAATCTATAGAATTCTATAGATGTTGTTCAGTATATTTTATAGAAATTATTCGGAGTATTTTTTCCCAAAATTTAAACAGACATCTTAATTGTATTAGGCTGTAGATGACTTTTTGCATATTACCCTTTGTATCTTTTTCTATTCTTTTGCTGTGTGAATGAAAACAAATCTGGATTATCTCATAACTGACCCACATCTCATAAAATTAGAAAATCCCTTGTACTTGGCAGTATATTCTTTGATTGATCCTCTCCTTATCATGTCCAGAAGTCTCCTCACACATGAGGTAATTTTACAGTAATACATATTCTTGACCCATAGAGATGTTATCCAGAAGATGGAAAGAACTAATAAGTTAAGGAAGCCTTGATTATAGTAATTTTCTCTACTGATCCATCCGGCAGAAAGAGCATTTTTCCCCTGCATTTTTCCCAGAAATGAATGCTCATGTGGCTCTTTGCTTCTGTCTTTGCTTACTGTGCCTGCATTTTTTATGGTAGACATATGGAAACTAAATCAGGAGCTGTGTGCCTTAGAGTACAGCTAATAGACACCAACTGCTAATGGGCTTTTAGTCCATGGACCAAAATAGAGCTTGCTTGAAGTAAGTCCTCCATATCTCATTTAGTGTGGTTGTGAGCCCTTCATCACCACCATTTTTGCTCTACAGACCCATTGCTACAGAAGTAATGGCTCAAGTATACATAGCTGTTGTATTCTCTCTTACAGCCTCAGTCGCTTCTTAGCAAACAAGAAATATTTGCCTTTTCTTGAGAGCTTCAGCTGAATCTGTTTCTCATTTTTAAAGGAATGGAGTACACAAAAATAATATCATACAGTTACTTTTCTGTGCTGGTTTTGGATGGGGTAGAGTTAATCTTCACAGTGTCTAGTATTCAGATTCTTTCTGTTTTAATCCGCTGCTTTGGAATTGTGCTGGAAACCGGGTTGATAATACAGAGATGTTTTTGTTATTGCTGAGCTGGGCTTACACAGAGCCAAGGACTTTTCTGCTTTTTGCACTGCCAGCCTCGTGAGGAAGTTGGGGCTGCATGGGAGGTTGGGAGGAGACACAGCCTGGACAGGTGACCCAAACTGATCTGAGGGACATTCTATATCAAATGACATCATCCTCAGTATATTAAGTATGGAAAAGGAGGAGAAAGTGAAGGACATTTTGACTCATGGCATTTGTCTTCCCAAGTATGCGTTATGTGTGATGGGGCCCTGCTCTCCTAGAGATAGCTGAACACCTGCTTGCCCATGGGAAGCAGTGAATTAATTCCTTGTTTTGCATTGCTTGTGTGCATGGCTTTTGTGCTTTCTATTAAGTTATCTTTATCTCAGTCCATGAGTTCTCTAAATTTTACCCTTCCAATTTTCTTCCCCAGCCTGCTGGTGCAGGAGTGAGTGAGTGACTGCGTTGGGCTTGGCTGCAGGTGGTGTTAGACAATTATATTTATAGCTAAATAAAAATTTTGATTGCATAAAATTTCATTATGTGTAAACATTAAAAGCAGGTGTGCTTTTAGTTACCTTTAGCTGCACATATTATGAATCTACCTACAATATGGTAAACAACCATTCATATTCATCTTTCTGGTGCAGTTAATCACTTTATTTCCTTAATTTTTTTACAGTAACAATTAGCATATGCATTGTAAAAATGCACTATTCAATCATTCTTTGAAAATGTGGCTATTATCATTAGCTTTGAATGGAAAATTTAACTTAGAGCTGTCCCTAAGAAGAATGGGAGGATGAAGAATTTTCTGTTATTTCCTGAATATTACTAGTTATATAGCTTATCTTCAGAGACCACAGAAGAGCTACACAGAAACAGATGTGATGTAGAACCTTCTAGCTTCAGTTTCATATTTCTGTTTCCATACTACAAGCAATGATGTCATTAATATCTTATTTTTCTATGCTTTGGTGTCGGAAGAAATTGAAAACAGCTAAGAATGAAATGTGCTTTGCTTTTCCTGGTGAAATCATACCTCCACATCTTTTAATTCAGTATGAGTCATCTCCTACAACAGCATAATGAAGTGCTGTGCTATTATTTTATTTTATTATTATAATTTTATTTCTTATTTTATTTTATTTTATTATTATAATTCAATTTCTTATTGTTATCTTCAGCAGTACTAAAATATGGAGCATCAGATCAAAAGCTTTAAGGTATGGATTGATTTTCATTCTTATTTACTTCGAAGCATAAATGTTTCTCTATAATATATTAAAAAAAATACACAGATATATACAATACCAGAGCTTCCATTTGTAAGTATATTTCTAGCTCAGGGAACTTGTTTTTTTTCCCTTATCAGAGAGATGACCTGGCTGTGCACTGGCGTCTCAGCACAGGGGCTCAGCCCTGTGATGCAGTCAGCAATTGCTGCCTCTCCTGCTCCAGCTCCAGCTCTGGGACGGCCCATCTGGTGTGTGTGTGAGACCTCCCAGCAGAGAATAGGAGATGCTAATGACACCTCCCCAGCCTCTTTCTTAAGGAAGACTAAATTTTCAGCGTTACACAATGGGGATACAGTGAAAGCAGAAGCATGGCACCAGACAACACATATGAAAAAGTTTTGTGTTGGTATTAATGGGGATAATACTTTCTTAACTTCACCTATGTCCTCTTTCATCCACAGCAAGATTTTGAGAGTAACATATCGTAAGAGAGAAAACAAATACTTCAATGTTCTTGTTACAAACATGGATTTTAGTAGTGGGTAGCAAACACAAGTCATTTGATGATTACTGTGAGGCTCCCACACATATCATGCAGATGATTGTATGTTACTACTCCAGAGCCTAAACATAGTCAATGTTGCACTATAATTTGATATGCTTGTGACATAAATGTTAAGTGGAGATGCAAAGACAGGCATGGAATTTAGTCTCAGAAGGAATATGTTAATAAAATGTGAAGAGTTACAGCATAGATGCAATGTGTTTCAACCAGCTTTTTATCACTAAAGGTCTCAAACAGCAGAAATGTGGGTAAATCGGTTGGTGCTGGTTAGCCCAGGCAGTGCAGCTGTCAAGTTGTCACCACAGACTGCCTGCACTAAAGATGTGGTGTCTTGTGTGATTGAGTAAATAAACGTGTACATCAAATGAATCTTTAAAATGACTGCAAAAAGCCAAAGACCAGACTGAAGATGTGTCTATCCTAACCTGTGCTAGGAGATGACCTAGCTATTCTCTATATTGATATAAGAGGCATATAGGAGCATTGAAGCCTGGAATTAGCAAAGACTTCCCAGAATCCCTCTACTTGATTTTCTTAATATTTATCATTTATATATATATATATGTTTATTAGTATTAGTCTAAGAATATTAGCTGCATTTATTCCGTATTATTTGTCCCCTTTTTCTCATTAAAATGTGAAAAGTGGTTGAAAAGGTTATTTATATTTTTATATATTATGCATATTTTATACTATACTTTATATTATATTATATTAATTTATTTATATTTATCTTATATTAATATTATGCATATTTTTATATGTATCTCTTGACATGTTCTCTGAGGGAAAACTGTAGTATAACTTATTGCAGAGGAATTCCCTAAGAAATTGTGACATATATTCACCTATCTTCTGGAGTTGTAGAAAAGTGAGGAAAAGTATTTCTCCTCTTTCTTTAGTGGAAGAAGCCTATTATTGCTGCAGAAAACTGTGTATATCACAGTACTAACTTTATATGGCACTATCAACTAGGTCCTGCAGTCAAACCACATATATAGTATAGGATGAAGAAACGTGTAAAAAGAAAATTAGATTTTAAAAAATAATCTAACCAAACAGCTCAATTTACCCAGCTGGAAGAAAATGGAAAAATCAAGGATGATTAAAATAATAGAAGCTTTATATTTTGTGATATTCAGAAATTATCTAAATTATGTTTACTTTTCACAATCTTGCATCGTGCAAAGAAGTGTTTCATATTGTAAAGCATTTTACTCTACAGTGTGTCACTTTACAACTCTTTACTGAGATCAAATAATTATTTAATTGTATGCACTGAAATTTGTATACTGAATTCTGAAGAATGTGTTGGAAATTCAAGTTTTACCATACACCAAACCTAATTTCTTAATGAGACATTTTCCCGCATAAAAACTAATAAAATGCTGACATCAAAGCTATAGTTACTGACTAAAATATATTTTTAAAATATATAAGTTCATCATGACATTTTAAACAGTGGTAAATCCTACAATATAGCTTCTTCAAAATTCTTAATCTAGTAGTTCTCAGTCCTTCTTTCTGGGCTTTCATGGGGTTGTGATAAGTGTAGGACTTAATCTGAATACATTAGACTAAAGAAATGGGAAACAGGACAGGTAATGGAAACTACACTGAGTTTTAAATTGTGTCTTTTCACTCTGTCCTTCCTTTCCACTGAACAGGTAATAGTAACATATCTACTGTTATTGTCCTGTTTCAGTTAGGATCTTGGTTGTCCAAAATGTAATGTTGACAATAAAAAAGATTACAAAGCTGAAGGAAGAAGGAAGCAGAGTAATAAATTTCTCCTTGGATTTCAAAACAGGAGGTTACACTCCTTGAAGATCTCTTTCAGTTTAATTATTCAATAAATGCTTCTCATTGAGCCATATTAAATCAGTTCTTTCTCTTCTCCTACACAGAACATAATCAAATAATACAGGTTCTTTAGAAAGGAAAAATATTTTTATTTTCTTTCTAATGTAGAAACATTGTCTATTTACTGTGGTAATGAATATCATCTGTTGTTTTTTCTCTCAAGTATATATAACCACAGGTCAAGAGATTCTTTTGGCAAGTGCATGCAATTAGTTTATTGCATGGTATTTGCCAGATTCATATTGACAGCTACACCATCAACCCAGTGGCAAGAGCAGTAATTCTTTGAAGTTATAATTTTAAATACATGCTGATTGACTTACTTCATAATATCACAAACAGCACAGACTCAGCTGGCAGTGCAACAATTCATTTGAATTAATTACAGGTTTTGTGTCAGTGTGATTGGGGCCACTTTAGTTGTAAGAGAAGGCTTAATAAACCAAAGGAGTAAAACCTCTGAGACTTTTTGCTGTAATTATGAGGGTATTAGTATGCAGCCTTGTTGAGAATTATACTATATAAAAGCTTAAAACTCCCTCTCCTTCACTTAGAGCAATTCCCCAATATGAACTCAAAGGAAATTCTCTGCGTATATAAATATACTTCTATGTGACACTACAATCTGGATCAGTAATTTCAAAATGGGAGGAGAAAAAGAACATGCTATGGTAAGGAGATAAAAAATTAGAAACATTTCCTTCAGTTGACAACTTATTTCCCATCTGGAAAAAAATGATGGCTTGCAAAATATGAGATCTTAAAAGAGATGGATATTCTTGAATCAAAGTTGGATATTTTCTTTGATTTCCTCATGTTAGCGTTATTAGATAAAGCTACCACTAGAAAAATACATTATTACCAAAATTTAATGATTTAAAGTTTAAGATTTCTTAATTAGGAGAAAGGTCTAGAGTTTTATAATAATTTTATGCAAATACAATCTAATATATATAAAATTTTGGCATATCTATCTTCTGCACTCATTAAGAGAGGTTTTGAATGGCTGTAATGATTTTAAAAATGGATCTCTGTAAGGCTCTTAATGGCACTTGATACACTTGATTCTCCATATATTCTGCTGACAGTTTTCTTATGTCTTCCTAAAACTACTTTGCATCAAATACTGTTCTTGATAAATACCTTAATAAAAAATTATACCCATTTTAGGACAAAAATGTAATCACAAATCTTTTGAAAATGTGGGTGCACTTATGTTCAGCATTTCCTCTTGTATTCTTTTGTTTCTATTTGTGTATTGGAAAGGGTAAATTATTTTTGTTTGACTTGTTAACAATAACTTGGAAACATCATTATTTTTAAGGCAGGCGTAATTTAATTATTTCAAATAATACTTCACTGTCATTGAGACAGTGAAAAACTGTCTTCTTCTTGTTGAGAAACAACCATGCTCTTTCAACAGAGCAAGTATTATACAGTAAACATGTTACTCTTTGTCTTGACAAAATAACCAGCTGTGTTCTTCTGGGGTCAAGTTCTCTGCTAACAAAACTGACCATCTAGATTCAGATCTTAATGGTATGTTTTCCTGTTCTTTAGATAAACAGACTGATCTGACAATTTAATTTGTCTTTCAAAGACTGAAAAAGTAAGAATTAAGTGTTTTCTGTCAGTAAACTGAGTCTGGATTAGCAAGTTAAAATCAAAAGTTTATTATTACCAGATGTCTTCAGAACTACTGATTTTTCAGTAAATGCTAGTGGATTTTGTAATGTAAAAATGGCTTTGTACTTCTATCAGAATTATTTTCCTGGTCAAGAAAGGAAAGACACAGATTTAACAGTTAAATAAAGTGCCAAAATATGGTCCAGTAATTTGATACAAGAGTTGATTTTAAGGTGGAAAAAAGGAACGATGTTTACTTTGTAAGGATTCTTTGAAACAAACTCCTTTAACTCTGGCATATTGAGAATAAATAACTTTTCTCCATTTGTGTGCCTATTTTGTGATTTCAGTTATTTTCAGAGAAGATATTTTAAAAATAGAAATGAGGTTGAAGAAATCTTTAATTGTTTCTATTTTTATTTTGTGCAATACTGCAATCTTTTCTAAATTGAAAGACTAATGCATACCAATTACAGTGCTTCTAAGTAAGGCATGGCATGGCATAGAATAATGTCTTTCAAAATACATTTATGGATATTACGGAGAAGTTTGATTTATTCTGGATTTTGTAGAGAAAAATAAATAATTCAAGTCTGATAAGAACAGCTGAACTCTGTTTATTTAAGAAAACCTTTCCCATATATTTTTTCATCATATTTTATAAAATCTCATTTTTAAATATCTACATCATGTTACAGCTCACTAAGGATAACACATACTTTATGGTTTTTGCAATAACTCAAATAATAAATTATCATCCAAATTTTAGTAAGCCTCTCTATGACAGAGTCCAGGTTCAAAAAGTTTGCTATTTAATATAATAGATTGTGTATTTGAGATTCTGCATAGCTGGTTTAACTTCTTTGACAAGCAAAGAATATTTGTGATTCCTTCCTGCAACACTTCAGACTACACTGTTTCACTGAGCGTACATCCTGATTGAGAATTAGTATTCCATGGCATTTTCTGATATGAAAATTATACTACTGCATTAACAACACCCTTTGTAATTCTTTCTGAAAGTCAAAATATCTTCACATACCATAAAACACTTTATGAAGGCTTGTATAGAAAGCAACATGTTAGTACCTGTATATATTAATTCCATCTTCACATGTGGCTCCAAGCTGGCACTGGTTTATCTCACAGTCATTAATATTCTCAAGGCATGTGTTTCCAGTCCATCCCAGAGCACAGACACAGTGAGATCTCTGATTTTCTTCATCATAGAAGCAACTACCTCCATTTGCACATACCTGAAGATGAGAATTACAGATATTCTGTGCTGGGTTTGCATGGTGAGGTTCTGGCAATGGGGGTGGTGTTATCAAGGTGGTTTCTCTGGGAAGCTACCAGAAGCTGCTCCCATGCCTGACAGATGCCAACCAGCTCCAGGATGGACATGCTGCTGGCCAAGGTGAAGCCCATCAGGGACACTGCTAGAGCCTTGGGGTAACAGAGTTAAGAAGAAAGAAAAAGCTTATTGCACAGAAGTAATTGCAGCCAGAGAAGAGCAGAGAGAATATGTAAGAGGAACATCCCTGCAGAGACCAAGGTCGGTGCAGACTGAGGGGGAGGGGATGCTGCCAGTACCAGAGCTGAGATTCCCCTGCAGCCCCTGGGGCAGCCCATGGTGAGGCAGCTGTGCCCCTGCAGCCCATGGAGGGCCACGGGAATCCAGAAATCCACCTGCAGCCCTTGGAGGAGCCCCACACTGGGGCAGGTGGATGCTTGAGAGGAGCCTGTGACTCTGGGAGATCCATGCTGGAGCAGTCTGTTCTTGAAGGACTGCATCCTGTGGAAGAGATCCACACTGGAATAGATCAGGAAGAACTGTAGCCTTGTGAAGGGCTCACAGATGAAAAGTTTGTGGAGGACTGTCTCCCATGGGAAGGAACCTACTGTGGAGCAGGACTCCTGTCCCTGAGGAAAAAGCAGTGGCACATTGACATGTGATGGACTGACCAAAGCTCCCATTCCTCATATCCCTGCACCAGGGAAGAGGAGGTAGAAAATTGGGAATAAATTTAAACCCAGGAAGGAGAAATGGAAGGGGGGAAGGTACTTTTAATATTTGTTTTACTTCTCATTAGCCTGCTCTGATGTTGTTAATAATAAATTCAGCTAATTTCCCTAAGTGAAATCTATGTTGCCTGTGATAGTAATCATTAAGTGATCTCTCTGTGCCGTTATCTCAACTCAATCACTTTTCTCTCCCCTGTCCAGTTGCAGAGGGCACTGATGAATTGGCTTCAATGAGCACCTGGCATCTAACCTGGAACAACCCACCACATACATAAAGAGTTTTTTCTTTACATATTGGATTTTTTCCCCAAGATTTTAAGGGAATAAGCCATTGGTAACATATGGTTATTTTATCTTTTTATATTGTAATATTAAAAAAATACATCTCCAAGAAGCTAAAATATGGAAAGTTATCAATATATTAATTGATTGTTTAGTTGGTAAAAGGTATTTATGTTTTAATTTAACAGTACCATTCTTACAACTGCCCTTAAAATGTTCTTGTTTTAGGAGGGACAATAGTGAACTAGACTGTTATTTTCCTTTGAAAGAGTAGAGCAACTCTTCTTATGCTGTATAGTTTAGTTTAATATGTGGCTATCAGGAAAAGACTGATATTTTTTTTTTAATTATAATGCTGATTCAAACTATCCTTGAATATTTTATATATTTATAAATTACATCTATGCTGAGGGAGAATCAGAAGCTGCTTTATTTTCAAGTTGCAGATATTGAAAGATTGGTAAATTTAAACTGGAACAGCTTTTTTCCTTTTTTAATTGCTAATATTACTTACTTAACCAGTATTTCCTCTATTCTTCAAAAATTACAGAATTAGAGTCTGAATGAATGCTCCTTTCCTTATTTTACTTTTAGGTTCCATTTTCGTTTCCTTGAAAATTTTGCCAATATGAAGACAGATAACTACATATTCATTTCAAAGCAATTAAGACCCCTCCTTCTAATCAATTGGTTTTTAAAGAAAATGGTGTCTAGATGAGTTAATGCACCACTACTTCAGTTTGATTGAGTCTGAATCTCTTTATAATGTCATTAAGATTTGTAATAATAACAGTGCTTGGCAGACATATTCTAATATTCATTTGTCTTTGATTAAGCTTTAAATTGACCTTAAAATGAAGAGATTTTTGTTATGCTCCCTGTACTGAATTTTAGATTTATCTTACCTATATTTATTCAATGTAACATCTTGAAGAAAAATGCTGTTTAGCATAAATGCAAATAAAACCATTTTATGTATATGGTATTGGACTTGCTATCTTCTTTTTTTACTATATGTGTTTTCTTACTTTTGTTTTTATATGTTTTTCCTGAATTTTGTCCTGATGCTTACTATTTTCTCAAAGCTCAGATAGGTCACATAAGCTCATACTCAAGAAAACCATCCAGAAAAACCTTAGGTGATTAAGACAAATATTTCAATATTGCCACAACATTATGTTTCATTTATTCTTATGTCATTTTGATATTTTATACTGTGAAGAAAGGTGCTACCCTTTGAGATGTTAGTGTAATCTAAAGATTTAAATTGAACTGAAAGTTTTGGAATGTATTTAAACACAAATCTTATGTTTCAGCAGACTATAAAGAGGTCTATTCTTGTCAGTCTGACCGTCATACTGGCAAGTACTTTAACAGAAATTTACCTTTTTATGTAGTTGTGATAAAATGTAAGAATCACTTTCTTCTAAAATCAACCAGGAGATTTTATTTCAGCTAGGAAATAAAATTAGCCCTTAGAGGATCTTATTTTTCTCCTATCTTCCCTTTGCAGGAATTGAGGGATATAACCCTATTATATGTCCATCTCTACAGATCATGTATTGTCAAATGCTCGAGATAAGATGGCAGTCATTCTTTCCAACCCCTCTTTCATTTACATTTCATGGAATTCTCTGCAGTTTGAATGAAACTGCATTTTACATATATAAAAAAACCATACATGTATATTTTTCCCAAGCATATAAATTTGCTATAGTCTCCAAGTTTTATAATTGCAAAGTCAATTGTACCGGAGTATTCAAATTTCTCTAGAAGTGCAGTTTTATTTAATCTGCCCTATATTGTTTTCTAGACTAGTGGTACACTAAGAAAGTAGATAAAATGTTTGTCTCAAAAATATTGAAACCAGAAATTGCTTTAGTTTTATAGATGAAGAATCTTTTTAAAATTGCACAGCACATAAGGACCAGAACAAACATGGAAATAGCAGCTCCTCTAAACATTAATTCTATACTAAGCATATAGACATTTCCATATAAAAGGTTGGAGCTGTTGTCTTGACTGCAAGTACAATATGGGATCTTGGCTCATAAAAAGAGAAAGCTTTCAAATAAAATATGTGAGTGGAGTTCAATAAACTTCACTTTTATAAATCTGTAGATAGACACTGAGAGGAACCTTCAGATGCAGTTTAATTGTTAACTCATGGGAATTATTTTTGACAAACCAAGTTGATGTCTGCTAAGCGAATCTGTTTACATCTTAAAACTGAAAAGGGAATGAAAAATAATTGAAAAGTACTTTTTAATTCCTATACTTCCTTTTAAAAAACAATAATCATTGGTCAACATCCTGCAGTTCCCATAGTTTATGGTTACACTTTCAAATTTTTCATAGTAAGAGCTTTAAGCTTGCTGACAGAATTTTGAAAAAATAAGTGTTTTAAGGGAAACAATAATTATTAAGTAAGATGTAGCTGTAGCCACTAAAAAATAATTGCGCATAGAATCATAGAGTTAAGGCTGGAAGAGACCTTCAAGATCATTGAGTCCAACCCCTTTTCAAACACCACCATTTCAGCTAAACATAACATTAAGTCTCACATCCAGTTATTTCTTGAACCTCCAGGGATGGTGGCTCTACCACCTCCCTGGACAGCCTATTCTAAAGTTTAACAGCCCTTTCTGTGAAGAAATTCTTCCTGATATCCAACTTTAACCTCTTCTGGAACAGCCTGAGGCTATGTCCTGTTGTCCTGTCACTGACTGCCTGGGAGGAGAGAATGACTCCCACACGGCAACAGCCTTCTTTTAATGTTGTTGTACAGAGTGAGAAGGTCTCTCCTGAGGCTCTTTTTCTCCAACCTAAACAAGCCCACCTCCTTCAGCTGCTCCCATAAGACTTATTTCCAGACT
Source organism: Anthoscopus minutus (assembly GCA_013399455.1). Lineage (NCBI taxonomy): Eukaryota > Metazoa > Chordata > Aves > Passeriformes > Paridae > Anthoscopus > Anthoscopus minutus. The sequence goes on from VWYI01020294.1 coordinate 26,471, forward strand.
CTTCACCAGGTCCATTGCCTTTTTCTGGACACACTCCAGCATATCAATATTTTTCTTGATGTGAGGGGCCCGGAACGTCTCAGAATGTCTCCTCATTTGTGATTGTTTGGGTTGCAGGTGGACTTTCAAGGTGTGTAAACAGTACCTCCATCGCTGGAGGTTTCCAAATGTGGTTTATAATCTAACCAAGGCTTACTTTTCTATGAAAGGTTGGACTAGATGGTCTTCTGAGATCCCTTCCAACCTGGGCTGTTTCATGGTTCTGTGATTCTGTTACTTAGGCCTATCACATTGCACTATAATTATTTGTTCTTATGAGTGATCTTATAAATTCTCTATGAGCTTCTGTTAATAAAAATATTAAAATTTGCAGCATATATTGAGTATTAAAATTGAAAAAAACATATTTTTCTTTATTCATTTTCATGTCTACCTGAGCACATTACAGAAGAAAAGGCATTATAACACAAAGTGACTAAATTTGGTCCTGTTGAAAGTCACTAATTTAAAGATGACAAAATTTTGATTTATTTAGAGTTCCTTCATAGGCACTATCCTAATTACAAAGTTAAGATTAGATTTTGAAGTTTAAAGGAAGATATCCCCTGTTCACCTCAATTTTCTTTTAATATTTGGGAAAAAAATTAAAAACAACTGTACTGTATTAATTTTTGGGCTGAGAAGGAAAAAAAAACTCTAATGCATTAATATCCTTATATATTTGTACAGACATAAAAAAGCCCCCATTAATTGCATCTACTTTTTGTTCATGAAGGAAATAATACAAATAATAGCATTATTTTCAATCTATTTTGCTGAATACACAGAGGTAAAGCAGTTCAGCCTAACTGAGGTACCATTGGAAATGTAAAAGTAATGAAAGGATACAAAAATATAAACTTATTTTCCATCCAGAACAAATAAATTAAGAATTAAATTATGAATAATTATATTTATTGACTAATAATCTTTAATTTCAAAAATGTACTGCAATAACTGTTTGAATACAGCCTTTGGTTCTTCCAATAAGGCAATTCTGATGTGCTGTAAGCTAAGAAAACAGGTAAAATTCCAGTTTATAATTCTATAATTCTTTNATACAGTAAATATGTATTGAGAGATATATTTAAATATAAAATTTCTTTTTTTCCCATGTGACACTGATGATAGTCTATGAAATGTTTTTATAAATAAATTAAATATGTCTGATGGATTTTAAGCAAATATTACAATAAAATGGTTTACTAGCTCCCATCAGCGTCCTTGGCACACTATCACTTCCCATACTAAGTATACACAGTGATAATCAAACCATGATGATTCTATGCCATGTACAATATATTTGCACTCATTATGACACTTTAAATCATAAAAATGTTAAAATTTACCAAATGCTGAACAATTTAAGTATAAACCCTTGAGCCAGTGAGTTTTTCAATGCTGTATTTCATATTCATTGATAAGTGTCTACCCATGGACTTCAAGGTGGCATAAATATTGATTGTTCTTTGTAAATATGTTGCCTACTATGCATAGTATATTTTTATGGTGCATATATTTCAATAAAGAAATTAATAAAGCCTGTAAACCACTCATTATCATGTTTGTGTAGTTATTTGGAAGGCTATATAGCATTATGTACAGACCTTTTAAAACAACTATCTTAATAAAAAAGAGCAACAGTATTTTAGTTTAACCCATACCAAAATCTCATAGTCCACCCTGATATGAATGAATACTGTCCAAGTTTAATTAAAAAGGTCACTAAAGGATAATGAGAAGGATACAACAAAATATGTTTCTTCTAAAAATCTTTGAAAGTGCAAAAGTAGTATTCATTTCCATACCCTGTGAGTACTGAAGAGTAACTTGCAAGGCAAATTTCAATTTTTTTCTAACTGCATTTTTGTCTCCCAGTGAAGTGTAATTAGTCTTGCATTTTTGTTCCTGAATATGGTTTTTATTTTTGTTTGCAATGGAAATGAAACTTTTGTCATTCTTTCTGCGCATTGCCGTACCATCAGCTTTCTATCTGGTAACTTTTAAATATGTCAAAATTTGCAAAGAGTGTTTGCCCAAAGTTCTTCAAGGTTCATGATATAACAGCAGCAAGTAAGGGACAGAAGGAGACATCAGTGACTAGACCTATATAGAAGAAAGGCAGAGCTCAGACTTCAACCGGTTTATTGGACAATGACCAGACTAGTCAGATCACACACTTCTACATGCTTATGTTACACAGGAAAAAGAAATAGTAGCATGAGAATATAGCAAGAATGAGTACTATGTTTGGGAAACTTGTGTGAAATGAGGCTTCATTGGCTCACTGCTATTAGAATAAGTTGTTTGATTTCCCAAAAAACACTGGGGGGAATATATTGCTTTATCCTACCTCTGTGTTTCCAATACATGGTGATAAACATGTGTAATTAAATCCGTGAGATTTATCCATACACAGTGCTCCTGGGGCACAGCTTATATTGTTGAATAGGCAGGCATCAATATCGAGTTCACATCTTTCACCTTCAAAACCTGCACCACAAAGAGAATGTTTAATCACAGTTCATTCACAATATTGACATTATGTCTGTTCAGGGTGTTAGCAGTTAACACCACTCTACTAGAGTTATTTGGCAGTTTTATTTCCCAAACAAAGAGGAAAAATGCTTTTCTTCATAAAAATGTTCACTGCATTTGTTGAGATACATTACTGTTTTTATGTTGCTATTTCTTAACATATATATTTGGATGACATTTTATTTGTTTTGTTTGAAAATGAAATAAATTACCAATGGCTCACCTATAGGGCAAGTGCACTTAAAATGATCTTCATAGTCAATACATGTTCCTCCATTTTCACAGGAATTGGAGCCACAGTTGTCAATTTGCACCTCACAGAATTCTCCTGAGGTAGGGGAAAAAGATTAGGAATTAATATCACATTCTTAAGGAAACATCGTAAGTCATATTAGTAATATTGATAGAATAACTTTAAATAAGATCTCTGCAATATTAGTTAAAGGTCTTGTGTATGTTTTCAGACTCTTTTTTGCTCCACTTATACATATAAAAATAGATCTCAGTGTTTTAACAAAAAGGTCAAACCAAAAATATTTTTTCAGCACTTGAAACAATTTAGGATGCATCCAGAGGGGGATTCAGAGCTGAAGAGGATGGATTTTCCTCTGTAAATAATTAAATGAAACAGAGGTAATTTGTACTTTCTTCTTTTTCCTGTTTCATGAGTCAACCCTGATAGCTACGCAAGACTTTTGAATATATTATATACATATTTCATTATGTATTTTCTGAGCTCTGTTTTGGCTAGGAAAAGGCTAGTCCACATTTACCTGAGGTAAACCTTAGTGTAATTCACTGAACTTGCTCATTTAGCTGAAAACTGCTTTTTGCCCAGCAGGAAGAAATAACTAAACTTGTAACTGGACAGTTCAAAAACAATGGACTGAAGAGAAATATATCTCTGGCAATGTGATATGAATCAATAAGGAAGACCATCAGGTTTATCATTAGTCTTGGAAAACAAGTAGATTTGACAAAAATGAAGCATTTTCACTTTTTATTCTTATTCTTTTTGGTACTGAAAACAATTTAATGAATTCTGTGTATGCGTTATTGATTCTTTTTTCCTTGTTATTGATGTGCTTTCTTTCATTTTCCTTGATTTTTTTTATTTATTTATTACTCTTACAGCAGGAATTCAGGGTGAGGAAGGTGGGGGCAGCAGTTTCTAAATTTAGAAAAGATAAAGAATAGAGAAAAGAGAAAAAAACCTTTGCTGCTGTGAAAGCTAGAAGAAGGTGAAGGAGTTTTGTGATATTTTGAAGAGGAAAACTTCAGAAAATACAATGTGTAAATTACTGATGTTTTTATCACCAGCTTGTTTGTAATCAGTGTTACTTTAATTTATGGCTTAAGCAGAAAACATAGAAGAGCTGTACAGGAGAAAAATATTTGGAAGGAATATATAAGAAATATGAATCATTTTATAATCAGACAATATGTCCTGTAAAATTTTGAGTCAGAAGTTAACATTTTATTCTAAATTCTTCATGTGCCAGTAAGAAGGATATAAATTTACTTCAAATAATGAAATTCTTTTAAAATTTTTAATCATCTGACCTTTTCATCTAAAGCTAGAGACATCAGGGAAACACAAATTAACAGGATAAAATTTGGTAAGAAAATAACTATATGTCTCCTTCAGTATTTTCTGCCAATTTCATTCACTTTTAGTATGCTGGAATGGAGTGCAAATTAAGACCTAAAGACTTTTTTCTATGGACTTCTGTCAATGCAAACAGGCATATACTATGATTTGTTGGCCAAAAATCTCTATTTTGGGCCAACAGGTGCTCAGCTAAAAGTGCAACTTCGTGTTTACAGAGATATTGATTAGCATGCTTCTAAGGAATTTAATATTTATTTTATCCTTTCACTCCTCAGTTAAAAATTGCCCATTAACATCTATCAAATTTTTAACAGCCAAGATTATATTTTACTCTAATTTATAAAGTTTACTGAGTTAAAACAAAGTTTAAGCAATATGTAATAATAGAGAACCTAGAAAAATAGGAAATTAGGTACTTCTTGCTATTTATTATTATAATATATAATATTACATGGGAAACTATGGGTAACTTGACCTTACATTTACAAGACTCTCATTTGTTTTGTTCACATTGACTCTAATGTTAACCCAAAGATCTGCATTTCTAGGGAGATTTCATCATGATTTACACTTTTAGAAAGCTACTTTTTCTGTAATAGTGGCCAGCAAAAAGGCATGCTAACACACAAATAGACATTTTCATTCCAAAAGCAACGGAATGTGCTGAGGAAGTTGCAATCTCTCAAGAATTGTGGGGTTTGTTTCATTTTGTTTTTCTTAATGAGGTGTGGAAGGCAAAATCAGGAGGAAAAAAATATCTGGGGAAAAACTTCAACTCAATATGTATTTTGGATCCAATTTTCATGTTTATTCATGAGGATAGAATTGTCTTGTCCAAGAAACCCTTATGAATAAATATTAGTGCAACCCAACAGGCTTTAAGAATTATTTTGCTGTAAATCTAAAATTCTCATAGTGGCTGTATCCTTTAAGCAAACTTTATGACTTTTCCCCACCACAATGAGGTCAAGAAAACCTGGTAATTCAAAACTGTTGTAAAATTCATTGGAATCTGAATACTGCTGAGAAATGCATAATTTATGGTATTAAAGTCTGATTAAGTGATAAATGGATATCAGGAGAGATCTCCACAGTAATCCACTTAGCTTTTAATGCCTAATTATCACTTCATAGTGAGTAAGGGCTGAGTAATTGAGAAATGCAGTACTTAGAGAACTCAAACAAGATTTTTGTGCACAATTAAGCATGTAATTCTTCTATTAGTAATAAGTTCAGCAAGCCCAAGGATTAAATGGAAAAATAAAGAAATTTGACAACATTAGAAGGAAAAAAATTTGATTGAAGACTACTGTTTCACTGTTTATTTTTATAAATGACCTAATACATTATTTATCTAAAGATGTGGTCTTAAAAGTTAAATTGCTTCATTATATTCCTTAATTTTCTTTTACTACCAATATATTTAGAGGAAATTTTTTTGTCCTCCTTGATTCTTGCTCTTTTAATTTCCAGCTTAGCTTTAGCTTTTCTAATGTCTTCATACACACATATGTGATCTCACTATGTTCCTTTTATGCAGCTTCCAACTTCCACTTTCTCTGTACTCTGTGATAAGCTATTTAATTGCAATAACACTGTAAACCTGAAAGAATATACCTTGATTCTCATCTGTGTATTTGTTAGCAGTGAAGCCATGATTAGCTAAAACAACTACATAACTCTGGGTTTCGTACCAGCCAGCTAAGAAACAGATAAATTAGTGTACTTATGTCTATACCTGATAAACATGCTAGATTATTTAAATAGCCACAAATAACCCAGTCCAGGTAAAATTCACCTAACAGTTCTAAAGAGTGACATTGTTGAAGCAACATCAGTAGAGTGAGGAATCCTTTAAATGGACTTTCGGACCAGAAGGAGGAAATGTGTCAAATTCAATACAAATTCTAAAAGTAAACTGAGGGATTTTTCCCCTTAGCCCTGCAGAACAACATTGCCTTTTCTAGCAGAAGACCATAAATTTTGCACTGAATTTACAAGAACTGAGAGTCACCAGACCTTCCTGCAGTGATGTTTTACTTGGTCTAATAATGACAATAATTTCTCCTTTGATTGGCTTTACTTTTGTTTATCTTTGCATGAAATAACCATAGGTTTAAATAAATAGGAACAAGTAGACATTATGATTGTATTTACTAGTCTAATACAGTGCTGTAAACAAATTCAGGGCTGGTATAACCTCATAACAAGAGACCTTGAGAAGTAAAGACGTAGGATGTGATGTGCGGAACCCTTCAGTGATCAGAAATGGGAGACCCTGTAACAATAGGCAACTCTCCACTGACCAGTTAAAGAAAGAAGACCTTCAAGGGGACAAAACTAGTCTGAAGACTAACAAAAAGTGCAAAGAAATTTTATTCAGTATATTTTGAACCCACCATAAAATGGAAATTAAGATCCAAAATAGAACTACAGGCCAGTGAAAAACTGCATAAGTGGACATATAGAAATTACCCCAAGCGGATCATGGAGATGAAGAAGAAACTTTATCTTCATTGTATTACTAGATAAAGCTAGGTATAGTGATAAATATTTATGGTTTTCTAAGTAAAGAAATTTCAGTGAATGAGAAAACATTTTTAAAATAGCAGAAATAAAGAACTAATCTGACATCCACACATGTAAGCGCTCAAAGTTCTACCTGACAGTTGAACAATCAAGCTTAAATGACTTGGTTTTGACCAAGTCATTAGAAAAAACTCTTTTATAAACTAGTTAGCATAAATATTAAATTGAGAATTTATTTAAGGTTAATACATGTAGTTTTTAATTTCTTCATTATATGTAGTTTTATGTTCTTAGAATAGAACATAGTAGCATACTGATGAGAAATATTTTATCTACAGCTAAACATTAAAGGAAGGATAATGTTATTGTTCTCATTGGTAGAAGAATTTTTGCTATAGGTGGGTTGAGTAAACTTGAAACTAGAAAATATTCACCAACTATACATGAAATCTAGACAATTTGTTTTGACTGAATTATTAAATTTTAGATTTCTAAAGTACATCATACTGAAATAGGTAATTCATTTATTATCACTATCACATCCCTGTATAAAATGAAAGAAAAATTAAAAATTAGCCATGTGAAATGGCGACTGGCGTCAGCATGAACATATTTATCTACAGTACTATTTGAAAAATAATCAGAAAATAATTATTTTGTTAAAATTTACATGTTTAATTATATTTATTTTTTCAGTTATTTTACTTCCAAAATTCCTTTGTATCTCCATTTTAGGATAGTGTTTCGCAAATCCCTGTGAAAAAGTTATTCTTCAGAGAGAAAGAAATTAAATAAGGTAAACCCAAGAACAATGTGATAAAAATTTTCTAATGATACGGGTTTTCTAATTAGCATATAAAGAGGATAGTTTCCATTAGCTCATTAAAAACAAGAATTTACTGGGATTGGAGATAACAATTCAAAGACTGGAACTCATCATGCACTAAGTCTGACTAGATTTTGTTTATGTGTCACTGATTAGGCACATTTGCACCATATCATGAGCTAACGTTCTAGAAAACTATTTCCTTTTTTGGGAAAGCAACATAATCTTTTCAACATAAACACATACATGTCGCAATAGGTACAGCAGCCGAAGTAAAACACCTTGGTTTATTAAGTATTGCCCCAGCTTTACAGGCTAATGTGATAAAAACTATAATAGGAATATTTTCCAGTTCAAGTGAACATTATTATGCTTATTCTCGAAATTTACCAGCTATCATAATTTATTTACATGGAACTGAATTAAAGCTTTTTGAAGAGATCAAAAAGACTTCCACTGACCACAGTCAGCTTATGACTTAGTGCAGTTGTCTACTACTGCATGAATTATGCACGGTCAGATATTCTCAAATGTTAAATATGCAGTTCAAATTTTACCTTCTCCTGGTTTAGAATGCAATGAATCATTTAAGGACACTTAGGACTAGTCCTTTCTGAACTGTTGTTTGAGCACAGTCTTTAGCTGAGTTACGTTTTACAGAAGGTCTTTAAATTTGTTTGAGATGTATTTTAATAACCTTGGCTCTTAAATGAACTCATTATTCTGGAACACGCAGTTAGACTTTTGACCATTTAATAGATTATCTGTCCTTTCTCTTAGCTACATTCAGGATTTAGCTGGGAATCTGGTCATAGAGATTCATCTCTTGGCAAAGTCTTTTGCCGACCTCTCTTTCACAGACTCTCTTCTTGTGAAGGTGTTTGTTTCTTTGTTTTGTTGTAGGTCAAAGTGCCCTTTATATGTCTCATTAAAAAATCTGGTTTATATGAAAACCCAATGGGATACTAGGAGAATATGCAAAACATTTTCATGCCTCAAACACAGAAATTTTAAATATCTTGGTCCTTTTTCATCATGAAATATGAAATAACACAGAATGATCATTCACAGAGACACTCACTGAGAGGCGGTAGATTCCAGAAATACCATCTTACCTAGCCTGGATAAAAAACACCATACTTGCAGGTTCCTCCGCTCTCTAGAAGACACATGAACATCACACTTGGGTTCCAGAGAGGAGGTGGGGTTTTCTTAAGTTTTAGAAGATATTCCTTAGAAAATTGAGTCAAACTATTTAGACACAGATTCTGGATTGAAAATAAGGTAATGGTTTATGAGCCTGGAGTAAGGATAAATGTAAATGCACTGAGGCAACAGTCCAAATTTGTGTGGGTCAAAAGATTGATTGTGGAATAGTAGAATAGATGGGCTTGGAAGAGACCTTTAAAGATCATTTAGTCAAAGCCTCCTGCAGTGAACAAGGACATCTTTAACTCAAGTTGTTCAGAGTCCAGTCCAACTTGTCCTTGAATGCTTCCAGAGATGGGGCATCTATCACATCTCTGGGAAACCTGGTCCAGCGTTTCACAACTCTCATTCTGAAAAATTTCTTCTTTATATGTATTGTAAATTTATTGTCTTTCAATTGAAAGCCATTAACCCTTCTCTTGCTACAGACCCTTGTAAAAGTTCCTCTTCAGATTTTTTGTAAGCTGGAGTATTGAAATGTCTCAATAAGGTATTTAGAGAATCTTTTCTCCAAGCTGAACAACCCCAACCCTCTTAGCCTTTTTTCATAGGAGAATTGTTCCAGTCCTCTTTACCGGCCCCATGTCTTTCCTGTGCTGAGGGCTATAGGACTGTATGCAGCACTGATGTGAATTCAATATTATCTAATGTTCTTATCTGAAATGTTCTGATCTGAAATGTAAATTTCAGGATCTATACAGAATTTATATTAAACTGGTGGCAAATACTGATATACTAATCTAAAGAAGTCAAATATTTTGAAGGAATATGTGTCTAAAGTGAGATATATCTCAGTAAATAGAAATGGAGGCAAGTATACTGCAGAAAAAGTAAACCTGAGCTATTCAGAGTCCCAGAGTGAGGGCCAAAGTATAGAAGTTGTTGCTGAATGTAAGTTTCTGATGTGATTCAGGTTAAAAAACCTGAATAAACAAAACAAAAAAAAAGATAGGTCTTAAAGTGTTTATGTGACAAGGAAATTATACATCAATAAGAGGCATCATTAACATAGATGAAACCATGCTTTAAGTCTGTAACAAAGTGATATTTTGTATCATATTTCAACAGAATGTGTTTGGGGTGGTTTTTTTCCTAATAGAAGGAACAACAACTGAACTCAAAGGTTGAAATATAGCATAAGAAAGTCTAGATTATTCATATATTAACATTATTCCAACTTCAGTGGAGATACAGCAGGCTATGCCAGCTAACGATGTGTCTGAGAAAAAGGAAGCAATATGAAACTAGCCTGATTATCTATACTTTAAACAGGAAATTTGGTATTCAAAACTAAAAGATGTAAGTCTGAGGTCTTTTAAAGAACTAAAACAGAGCTGCAGAGATCAGCTTTGTAATGAAAAAAGTCACTAGATTTACACTACACTGTTATTCATCTTTCTAATGCATTATATATTTTTAAACATGCTATAAATTTATCTACACTGCACACCTTATCGTGTTTTAAACCCATTGGTGTGATAGGTAATTTATAACGCTGTTGACAGTTTTTGTACCTTGGTAAGATCTGAAATGGTGTACTTGGCTGAGTAAACAGGTTCAAGTGAGAAGCAGAAAATAGTCTCTCTATGGTTATTATAGTTAATTAACTTTTTTAAGCACTTCAACTTGTTCAGAAGACTTTTTGACTGATTTTGCATAAAAGGCTTACTTTTGATGATGTGATTTTTTTTGGGCGATGTATAGATATTTGAACATTCACGATCTATCCAGTTACCTCTCTGAATGTTTAGAGAAAGCTACAGTTTCCCTTGTCACTAACAGCAGATTTATACATTTGTGAATGAGTGTCCTGGTTTAGGACAAAGTTGGGAG
>VWYI01020296.1:0-10162 GCA_013399455.1 Anthoscopus minutus
ATATATAATATATATAATAGAAATATATAAAAAGCATGTTTTTAGGAGGAATCTGCACAGTCTCATATTGCATGAATGTAACAATTTAGTTCAGCTGCATTGATCTGTTCTTCATAACTTCTGATATCTTAGGTGCTACCTGAACATAAAACTTTTCAGATTTGGATGTGACTATTCACATTAGTGCTTGACTGGATCATCTGCTAAGGCTGAAGCATGGCATAAATATGTGTAGCTATGTCCTTTTTACTGGGTTTTGCTTCAGTCTTTTTTCAGAGAGCTGTCAGAGAAGCACTTATAGGAGGTAGGTATTAACTGGGCTGCTTCATTAAAATTATGTATGGGATTCTACACTTTAAAAATTAAAATTCCTTCTGAATTAAAGTAACTTCAGTTTGGGTTATTCAGTGAAGTGAGAAAAAAATCACTGATTTCTAAATTAATTGTTTTCATTAATGCAGATTAATTTTCCTAGGAGCCCACATGTGGACTAGTACTAAAAAACTTTGAACCTAGAAACGCAGTGTTACAATGGAAACAGAATAAAATAGTAATTTTAATGAATATAAGCTAATTTGTGCTTCCAGTCATATAATTCTAAAGGAATAGAAGTAGAAGCTGAGCTGCTAAAGAAGATAAGAAACCACAACTTTTATTAAGAAGGACAAAATTATATTTTGAAGTATGTGCTTGTAGACTCACAGTTCCAAATAGCAGATTAGTTTTACTTCATCAGAAAAGATCTAATGATTCTTTTGACTACAAAAGCAGCAAGAAAAATTTGATGCAACTGGAAAGAATAAGACTTATTCCTAGAAAAAATAATGACTGAACTCATTTCTTGAATGCAATAATCAAGCTACATGAATACAAATTTTTACCATCTCTGTTACATAAGTGATAGTAAAAATATCAATCTGTAGACATAAAAATTTATATAATATTTATCAAAATAGGACTACATAAAGATAATTCTTCTTACATAAACTTTCTGAAAACTTTCACAATTAGACTCTTGGAAAAATTAGTGGTTTTCACATAAGACTCCCAACCAATTTCCAGACCCTTAAAGGCACCCTGCTTGAGTATCTATGTCATCTGTAAAAATGTAAAAAGCAAAACCCTCAGCATAATCGAAGTTTCAACAGCACACTTTCACAATCAGTTTAGGATGCTCAATGAATACCTGACCTATAGCTGTCAAGAGAAAAAGTCTTCAGCAGATGTTACGTAATATGAAGGTTGAAAGGACCATCTGTAAATGCTACAGTGCTGAACATCATCACACTGAAGTTTCCTCTCTAGATTGATAAAGTTGCAGAGCTTATAGAAAATGGCTGCATTACAGTCAAAGATTTCATAGACAATATTTCACAACCCAAAAAGTTGTTTAAGTAATTCAGCGAGGGCTGCTGTATCAAATTACCCTGTCTAGAGGTGATAAATAACTTGGGTTTAGAAGTATAAAATGTTTCAGAGATAAAAAAATCAGTGTGTGAAAGAAGCCTCATTGTAAAATATCTATAAACTTACGATTTGAAAGAAACCTGTGTAACTAAGTTGAATTCAGTAGGAGCATACTTCTTTTGTAGGATCTTCAGTGGGGCACAAACTTTCTGTCTAGTATAATTTACTATGATTCACAGTTATTTATTCTATGCAAGGTTTAATTTTGAATCATGCATCGAAGTCTCCTGCATGAGGTTTCTTTGGTTTTAGAACAAACCCTTATACAAAAAGGAGAAAACCGATTTTTCTTTTTATTGCCTTCATTATTTCATTATATAAACTGCAGTAAAGTAGTCCTGAATTCACTTGGAAAACCTTTAAGAGTCATCAGATCACTTGTATTGAATTGTGCAGCCTATTTGTCTATGACTGTGTAAAATGAAAGACCTTCCAAAATGAAGGTATGATGATGCAGTAATTCAAATTTGGAATATTCTTTGTTACTGTTCTTTCTCACACTTCTGTGACTTTATAAATGCTACAGTTTATTTAACATGGTGCTAATCATGTTTTTAATTTTAAAAGTCAATAAATTTGTAAATTATTACCAACCTAATAGAAATTAATTCACCCACTGTCAGAACCCTTCTATTACAGCCTCTTCTGTGCACAACAATCAAGTGCAATGATTCTAGGGCAAACACTGCAGTAAATGATATATTTGCTCAGGCAATCAAAAGGAAAATCAGAACACTTACTTTGAGGTTATCAAGCGCAATACATATCTTGCTGATATTATGTAATTAAATGCATTCCATTTAATTACTTAATAATAATTCCAAATGCATTCCTGAAGCAAAATGAGATTTATCTAAGCATATACCAAGAACAGATATTACCAATATTAAAGCAAGAATGACTTTTATTGCTATAACTCATGGCAAAATAGGGAACAAACCCCACAATTACTATAAATGAAGGGATCTTATGCCAGCTTATGTCTTTTCTATGTTGACACAGAAATATGTATCATAAGCCCCTATTAAATTGACTAAGTGCTTTGGTACCTGAAAACTTCTGGATCTCTTGTTGAAATTAGTAGTTTGAAAACGTTTGAGTTCATGGGAAGATGGAATGGTCACAGTTATGGATCAAGCATTTGCAAAGTTCCATATTTTGAGAAAGTACAAGCTTACAGTTGTTTTTTCTTTATGATCTGTCGCTGGTCCTGGCTGGCAGCAGCCTATTAGGCAAAGTAGTAAAGGGCTGTTCCTACATTTTAAGTTGCTTAGGCACACCTTTTGCATAGGTGTCAGGTGGTGCCTTTGACAGCATTTCACATTCTTCCTTGATTTAAAAAGTGATGATTAGTTCAAATTGAAGGAAACTGAAATAAATTTATTAATTTCAATTATATCATCATTTATCTTCTTTTGTTACGTAAGGACAGGAACAGGACTGTAATAGTTTAAGAATATTTAACAATCAAAAGAGAAAATTTCACGAGCCTAAGAGCTGTGATAAAGTTAAGCACTTATTTGATGAGAGATGCTTATTATAATCACTTTTTAACAATTTTCTCAGCAATTAAAATCAATCATGCTGCTTAATTTCTCTTAATTTGGATACTTCAGATATGCGTTTTATATGAAACTCTTCCTTCCAAACTTGATTAGCTGTTTTTAATAATCTCCATTACTCCTGAATCCTTCAACACACAAAATATTACTATTTTTTTCACTCACATCTATTTTTATTTCAGTTAAACCACTGGTCTCAAGATGCATAGTATATATTATGCTCTCCTCTGTATATTTTTACTTTATCTCACTTCAATTCTAGCCAGGCTCTCTGGACAACCAAAGCTGTATAAATGTCAGTTAAATCTCTTTATATTTGTAAAATGGAACAATCTCAGCCTATTTGCATAGGTCCTGTTATTTTAGCTTTAATGCTAAGATGCCACTGAAATTCCAAACTTATACGCTTTGGTAGTGCATAACTTACTAATTTTTTCAATTCCTCTTTTCCACTGAACCTAATGAATCCTGTAACACTAAATGTCAGGTACTTCATCACAACACTTGGCTATGGCTTTGAAGGTGAAGTTTGAATTTCAATTTCACGCTAGACCACTGCAGTCACACAATTGGATAAGACAGTGGAGGGGCTGAAGACTCCTCTGAGATGTCTTGTCCCTCATCCTGCAGTGACACAGACCTCATGAGAGTGGTCTTGCTCCCTCAAGTCTTGGCCTGATCCTGTCAGGCATGAATGTAGGAACATGGGAATTCTGGTCTGAGGTTTTGACGAAAGCATAATCTGGTACTGTGTGAAATGCCAGATCCAGAACAATTTCTAGAACTGCAGAATCAAGGGCCATATTTCCATGGCATTTTGATTTGAAAAAAAAAAGGGCTTGAACCAAAAATGGAACAGCTGAAGCATATGAAATGTAAACTGTTAAGTAAGCTTTCATTTCAATAATACCCTTTTTCATTTTATGACCTTTTTCCTATCCAGGCTTTATAATCTCTTGGATAGCATAAGAGAAGACAAAGGTTATAAGATTTAACTGATATACAATATTGTAAGTTTTAAAACCCTTGAAATGCTTCCTTTAGAAAGATGCACAAAAAAAAATGAAGAACTGCGAAGATTTTTTTGCCACGTTCATCCGTCTTGTCTCCAGGGCTTTTTGCTAGTTGCATCTTGAAACACAGATACAGCAAGCAGTCTAAGCAATCTCCTCAGGTCCTGATACACCAGCAACACATAACTCATTATATTGTTTTCTCATGTCAGACCCAAATTTCAGTCATCAGCAGCTAGCTATGGCACATGTTTTTGAAACAGAATGCAAAAGCAGATGGAAAGAATGAAGAATCTCAAAACAGATAAAATCTATTTGTCTTTAACTAATTTGAACAATGTAGACTTTTCCTCACCAGTGCCAGAAACACTGGTGAGATGCACTTATGAGTTCATCAATATTGTTATTTATTATTATAGTAGTGGGAAGGCAGGAAGAGGAGAGAAAAAAAAGAGTAAAGAGACAGAGTGTACAGGTTCTTTAGTATTTAGAGAGAAAAGCAACGATGCCTGCTCAGTCATTATTGCTTCTAAAATGTCACAGTATCCTGGGATCATAACAATAGAAGTTGAGCAACACAGGATTTAGATAATCCTAGATTCAGAATCATAGGGCTAGAGGAGATTTTAAGAAGTTATCCAATTTATCTCCATATTGCTAAGAAAAATCAGCTTTTGCTGCATCATTTCTCAGCGCCAGCCTTGCCTATTCTTTAGAAATCCTTCTTTATGCAGATGCTGGACAACAAAACTATTTTTGTCCTTGTCCCTAAAAAACTCTTGCTAATGTTTAAGCAGAATATATTTTAAATGTTTGCTATGCATCCCAACCATTATAAAACTGATAATAGCCACTTCTCCCTAGGTCATCACTTTTGTAATAATACTAACAGTAAAAAGCCCCTTATCTTGGTCAAAGTGCAGGACAGCTTTTTCCCCTTCAATTACATAAGAACAAATATAAACAGAGACAATTGAACAAAGGGCATTTTGACTTAATAAGAGGGCAAATTGAAGGGGTGGAAGAGGACAGATCTGAGTGCCTTCATAAAGATACTGAAACAGGAGATTATGTACTACAGTGTATTTAGTATATAATCAGAGGTCTTGAGGAACTAGGAACTAATCTGAAGGTCTCAGCTCCATTTAATAATCTAGAGTACATTTGATAATCTAGAGTTTCCTGCTCTTCTTGTTTTAGTCATCATTCTGTACTTCTATTATCTACACCTCAGCTCTTTCAGAAAGATGACACTGATATTTGCTGACCAAAATATATATGTTATATATATATATATATAAAGACAAAATATTTTAGATGAGTAAATTTTAAAGTTAAACCAATACCAAAGTGTTATTCCTTACTTTTAAGATATAGTGCTTTTGTCACCCATTATATCTTTGGGTGGATCCAATAATAAATATATTGTATGCACTTATATATGCTCATATATTTATATAAGCATATATATAGCCTATATATATATATATGTATATATTAGCATATATATTAAATTGCTTTTAAAAAAAAAGTTATGAATTTAGAAAATTTAGAGAATGTTTGATTTCTTTATTAGGATCTTAGTGACCTTAGTATCTAATGAATCAGAATCAAACAGAACTGTATAATAGTATAAACGAAGTAACAGTAGAATCATAATAATAGATACAGTATAATAGTACCATGTAATATAATAAGAAAGGTTTGAAAATATCTAATATATTACTAGTAAGTATATAAGCAAACAAAAGTAATGATAAAAAAACTTTGTTCTTAGGAAATCTGTAATTACAAGACCCTCTTTATATTGTTACTGAAATATTTGGTAGGAATTCTTTAAGTGAACTGCTTTTGTTTTTCTGACCAAGAAAAAGAAAAACAAAATCAAGGAGGTACAGTTGAGATTAAATCTCAAGTACAGTTGCCTAAAGAAGGAACATGGTATCTTCAGAAGATTGTTGAAATCCTCAGACAAAGGTTGCCAGTGAGGCTGTCAAGAGAGTCACTCACTGGACCTTGGTGCTGCCAAAGCCCAGGACTACCCAAGAAGATAAAGAAAAGTGGGCCTGCAGATGTTTGCTAAAAGGATGTCCATTAAGTTTCCTGAGATATCAATCAATACATGACAGCTTCTACCTAACTTTTTAAAGATACCTAAAGGTGCATATTGACCACTGCTCCCTCTAGTTACTCTTTCACACTTTACCGACTCCCCTCGCAGCCTTCTTTGATATGACCTTTGATACTACCTACTAATACACACCACATTAACACCATGGCTTTTACTACAAATAACTGCAATTAACTTTTCAGTATTTTGGTCTCTGTCATCAGGAAGGGATGGATTTCCTGCTCAGAGAAATACTTGTTTTGGTGATCAAAGCAATAAAGCAAAAATATAGAGATCAGCTCTCTGAAAATCTTTCTGCTATCCAAAAATGCTAGTGTTTTATAAGCTGTGTAATATATTGACTCCAGAGACATACACCTAGGACTGTAGGAGTTTATTATCTCTTCTTTGCCACTGTTACTGAATGATGTCTCCCAAGCTGCTGCATATATAAAAAAGTATGTTTCACTTTGAAAATGTTTTATCTTCACGTTTGACTTTTAGGTTTCTCATGGGAAGCCATATATATTAAGAAATTACTTCATACTTCACAGCCAGAGAAGGTTTTAAGCTTGTCTGTTACCACAGACTGCATTAAAAGGAGCATTTTATGAAGACCAAATTCAAACAAAAATCCATATTCTTTTGTCCAACTGTATTTTGTAAATGCCAATCCAGCTTCTTTTCCTGGGTATGTTTAGGCGCTGCAAATATGAAGGAAAAAATATCTGAAGAACACTGGAATTCTTTTTTTCCTTTTTCCTGAACAGAGATGCAGGGAGACTTTATTGACTGTGTACAGGTGAAGGCTGAGAGATGGGAACACACACTTATTTATATTTCAAACTAATCTTGACACAGACACTGGGAAATGCCGTACCTGACTCGAACAGAAGCTGTTTTAGCAAAACGTGGCTTGCAACAGAAAAATGCCAAAAGTGAGGCAGAAAGCTACCTTCTTACGACATCTTCTCCATTCCAGCACGGGAGTCCGTCGGCAGCTGCCAGCTCGTTCCCGCACAGCTGATCTGCCAGGCTGCCATAAAAGGCTCTGTAGAGCCGGAGGTGGCTGATAAACTGCCTGCACACGGGAACACGAGAAATAATTGTCAGTGACAACCAACAATATTAGGCTGTCTTGCTGTTGGGAATTTCTAAAAGACAAGGAATGTGTTTATTCCATTCCTCTCCACTGGTTCCAGTGATATTTTAAATCAATCTGTCAATAGATGAGTTTGATTCTTTTGGATATGCTTCATTAGTTTACAAAGTTGACACTCTCACTGGTCAAATTAAAAAAAAAAACACAACCCTGCTTTACATATGCTCTTGAACAGGAACTATTTTCTTTAAACCTGAAATTTTCTTGCATTGCAGTGATACAGTTTGAAATGCTATAGTTGGATAAATAGATGAAAAAATGCTCCAAAAAAAGAACAGCAAATAAAAAATAGGTGCATATGAAAAAGTCTCCTGTTCTTCAAAAGTACTAACAAGAAGTCTCCTATATATCTTTAAAAACTGTAGAAAAAAAATTTTTTTAAAGTTATGCAGCAACTCAAGATTTAGGTAAATGGGTTTAAGATGTAGGTGTTAATTGTCTGAAGGATTGTATCAGTTCTACCATGTGTTGTGCTGGCAGGTTATAAATTATGTATTGCTATTTTAAATAATTTTCAAGATGCCCAGAGGTAATGATAAGGTTTTATACTTAATTCAAAACAAATTGATTACTTTTTAGTTGGGATGCTTTTAACATAATTGTGATATTTAATATATATTTTTTATTTATGTATTGAAAATCTCTTCCTGGGAGATCTCTTCCTGCTGGGAAAAAATACAATACTTACTCATTCTGGAATGGATAACATATTACTGAGTTATCTATGATCTGCAGACACACAGAAAACCCCCACCATATGCTGTACTCATTGCTCTGCCACCCAGAAACCTCCACTTTATATTCACTTCTTTGATAGTGTCTAGAGTTGTGAAAAAATGGCAGAAATAGTATATGTATTTCCCTATTATTAGGCACCATAGGACTAAAATGCTACAGGGAACTTGATTGTTCTTTATTGTTTACTTCAAATTAAATCAGATAAAACATCAATGATTTATATAGTCCATCATTTAAAAAGCAATACATTCTTTCATGTAATAGGGAGAATATTTTACACAAACTACAGTGGTTTTGATTTACTATGTCTGTTAAATGTGATGTGAGTGCCCTACTAATTCTAAAACTGTAATTCTGAAAAATTCCATGCAGGGTCAATTTTGACTATGCATCATATAATTGCCTATGTGCATTAGGTTTTAAATATGATTCATCCACACTCTCTTAGCCATGAATAGTTATATATTTTATTTCTCCACACCCAAAATTGAATCCAGTGTGCACAGTGGTTTGCGATTTCCCTCCAAATGCCACTGAGTGGGTTCATTTTGATTTTGTCTATGCTTTTGTTTACATTCTGGGTGACAAACAGTGTTTAGAGAGTCCTCTTGAAGTGAACAGTTGGAATTGCTTCTTCTGAAGAAATAAAAATAAATATATATAGCTATCATAATATCTTGTCACAAACTGCATTCTAATAGAAAGGTCATTCAGTTTATTAGTAAATACATCCTGAGGCAAAGCTAAATTTAATAGAGAAGTAATAACTGATTTCAGTCCCTGTTCATGTCTGACCAAAGTAGTCAGAACGGCAAATGGTATGAATGTCAATTTTCACATGATGATCCTCCAGACCAGATAGCATGCAATTATAGGCAGCTGAGCACAAATGTGCAATTAGAGTCAGTAGAAGCTGAAGATACTTTTTATCTGTTTATTCAGAAATGTTATTTTATTTGTTTGTTTGTTTATTTCACATCCTCTGCACTAGAAGCTGTCTTCAGTATGAAGTTCTGGAGAAAAAGAGCATTACATACATTCAAGTTTGTCTGTTGCTATAGAAGGGTTTGCTTAGATTTTTTTTTAATTCACCTAAAAATTTTTTGGCATCACAAAAACAGAGAAATTTCTTTTTCTTCTTGTAGCAAACAGTACCAGAATAGACCAGCTTAGGTCCAATGGTAAAAATAACTCAGGAGAAGCACAAGTAGCAGCAGCCCAACATGTACTTTAAAATGTAAACTTTAATCTGGACATGCATTTGGAAAACAGAAGTACCACAGGAGGTAAATAAGGTGGAGTTAGAACAGAGCACTTCCTTAAGAGCCGGCTGCAAGCACTTGCTTAAATCACACTTCCATGTGAGGTTGCTATGGGAATATAAAATGAAATGTAGAGTAATTGTGACTAATAAGGAAGGAGGTGATCCAGGAGGTACCAACTGCAGATGATATCAGATACGAAGTTGTTAAACTGAAATCTGCATCAGTAGATTTCAAAGTTTCCTTCCTTTCCCCTTTTTGGTGCAGTTTGCATGCTATGAAGTGTCTCCAGAATCTCAGGTCGGGAAGGGAAGTTTCGGGAAGGGAAGTTCNTTATTAAATAAGAGATAGTTATGCTTGTAATCACATCTGACAAGACATATTAAGCACACTGAACAGTATGCATTTGTGTAAGCTAGCACTGGTGAAAAACTAATACTGTAGGTGATTTATGAAAACTTGGTAGTCAATAGATAGTCAACTTTTAGACAGAAAAAGGAAGAGAGGAGATAAATTTGGTCTCTAAGGCAGGCATCCAATTTAGAAGCAGAAACATATCCAAAATGCTATCATTTGAAGGAAGGAATGTGTGTGGCATTCCACAGCTGCAGGATCATGGTCACACAGGTCACAGCTGCTGCTGACCAGCATAAGAGATTCAAGGAGACCAGTCTGTGCTTGGTTAACCTCAGGAATCCATTTATTGCAGCAACACAGGAGCCAACTCAGCTTAATCTAGAGACAGAGAACCCCAAACAGGGGTCGGGTGGTGGATTTTATAGAGGAAGGGTGGAATTTTTTTTTTTTGCTTTTCTGGGGCTTAGAGGACACATCCCTCAAGGCAGACG
>VWYI01020296.1:10325-96408 GCA_013399455.1 Anthoscopus minutus
GAAAGGAAAGGAAAGGAAAGGAAAGGAAAGGAAAGGAAAGGAAAGGAAAGGAAAGGAAAGGAAAGGAAAGGGAAGGGAAGGGAAGGGAAGGGAAGGGAATGTTGCTTTGTGCTGCCTGCTGCCTCTCATGCTCCTTAAGGTATCTGAGGCGATCTACCTGAAGTCAATCCAATGTTCTGTGCTTTGAAACATGGAATGGTCCTGGCTTCAGTGAGGTTTTGGAATAGAGTATTGTGTTTGCAGAGTGTTAGCAATCAGAACAGATCAAGAACTTCCTTGGCTACATTTAACTAAGAAATATGAACCCATTTAATGGGTATTCCCTGGAAAAACCTCTCTGTTGTGTAAAGAAAACTTCATTTTTGAAAATCTTTCTGTCATCCTAATGTTTTCAAAACCCTCTATTTATATTTTGGGTTGGGGTTTTTTTCCTCCACTATTTAGTAACTGAAGGTCCTTGAACTGAGAGGAATGGTTTGCCTTTGAAGCTCAGAGACACTTTCTCTTCTCCAGACATCAGGAGTGAGCAAGTCTTCCCTGCAATTCTCTCATTTCTGTTTCCTTCTGCATTACAAAGTGAAACAAGAGGAAAAAAGAGCACAAAGAAAACTTCTCAGTATTTTAGCAAACGTTATGCCAGAAATGAAATTTCTGATTTTAACTTTGTACTTTATATGCATAATGGAGCCTTTAGTCTTAACTGCAACACTCTTAATGCCTTATTACGCTATTATTACTTATGGTCATTAGAAACCTGATTAATTTGCCTAAATATAGACTGGCCTTGGAGATTCCTTCTGCTACCTAAAATACCTGGAGAGAGCGGGAAACTATCACAGCATACAGAATCTGCTGATTTGGAAGGGACTCACAAGGATCTTTGAGTCCAACTCTCAACCCTGCACAGGACCATCCTCAAGAGTCTCACCATGTGCCTGAAAGGAGAGTATGTTCCAAACATTTCTTCAACTCTGTCAGTCTTGAACTCTGTGATACGACTTATGGGACACCTGCATCCTTCGTGGCAGGAGAAAATCAGTTGGGATATGCCAGAGTATCTTTGAGTGGCACTGGATGTTTGCAGACATGTGGGCAGCTAAGATAACTTCTCTCCACAGACTGTAATGACAGCTCAAAAACCTAACTCATACAGTTACATAAAGTTCACCCTGCAATGCTACACCAGGTTTAAATGAAATCTCCAGGCCTCTGCAGTCACTTCAATTCACTATACACCAGCAAAAGAGCCAGAGATAAAGAATCAGCAGCTCTTGCTTGAATAAGCCTTTCAAGATTTAGTCACAAATACTTATTTGTCTCTTTGTTTACAGCAGAAAGGTATGCAAGAAAAGTCACTGATTTTTTCCATTTTATCAGCTTGTACAAATAGTTTTCTGTGAAAAGCTACAGTCACTTTTTGTCAGATGTAATAATGCCTGCTGATATGTAAAGTTAAATACAATTTTAAAAATTACACATAGAGCAAACACTCATATTCTATCAATGTTATCCGTTCTCCTAAATACTTTAAACCACACCAAATGACCTGGTCCTATGTCCAGGGTCATTTACTGAAAACAAAATTACTTCTGAAAACAAAATCTGTCATGAAATTACCCTGTCCAAAATGTAATAGAGTAGACTGTGTTGCTAAAATATTTCATTCTTTGGAGACTTTATTCACTAGTTAATGCATGCCACTGCATTGGACGTAATCTACTTCAGTGTAAAATTAAAGGCTCACTATTCTTTTTTTCTGGCTCTAAAACTAATATCTTACTTTCTTCTGTTGGCAAATGTTTCTTCACTGTCTCTGGAGAACATCTTCAACCCTTGATTATCTTTGTTCTGATCAAAGGAGCAACCTGGAGACTGTTTAGGCTTCCTTACAGGAGGACCACATATCTTATTCACCTAAAGGAGAATAAAGCCAAAAAAAGGAAAGAACACATGTAAGCAACAATTGTTATGTATCTCTCAATTCAGTTTCGCTACATTTTAACAAGAAAGAAAGACTAAGCTATGAAAAGCATAATTAATTATCATACTGTGTAACACTGTAACCATAATGAATGCCACAAACACATAATTAGACATTTTATGGCAGAAAAAAAATTAGTAAAAGCATTCCTTTATAAGGGATACCAAGTGCACAAGAAAGTCACCATGTATTCTATTGATTGTGGGTTGTTTGTTTTTTTTCAAAAGGAAGTGTATTTTTATGTAGACAGTATCAGTAATCCCAGATGCGCTGTGAACAGCAGCGTATTCCCATTTTTTCTATGATGTATCCCAATTACATTTTTAATATGCGTTGAACTTTATGCCGTCTTTCAGGGTTGATGAATTATTATGGTATGTTCAGCCCAGTTGCACAAAGATATAGTGAACAGCTAGCATGGTGGAAATTTGCATAACAACATTGAAAGATGTTAAGGTAATGACCCAAAATGTAAGTTTAATGACATTGGACCACAGATGTCGAAAATATCAAGGAATTTTATGTCCAGCTTTCTAGATGTCAATAGATAAAAATTCACATGAATTTTCTTCTTCATAAAATGTGATACTGAGCATTTTGTATGACATAGGACATCACATTCACATCCACAGCTCATTACTCTTCNTGCTGCTGACCAGCATAAGAGATTCAAGGAGACCAGTCTGTGCTTGGTTAACCTCAGGAATCCATTTATTGCAGCAACACAGGAGCCAACTCAGCTTAATCTAGAGACAGAGAACCCCAAACAGGGGTCGGGTGGTGGATTTTATAGAGGAAGGGTGGAATTTTTTTTTTTTGCTTTTCTGGGGCTTAGAGGACACATCCCTCAAGGCAGACGTGTGGAGTCCACTTTTCCTGGGCTTTAAAGCCTGTCACTTTAACAATGCCCATCCAAAAATCAAATCCCTACCTCTTTGGGCAGGGCAATCCACATGTGTATGCTACACAACAAGGATTATTGTTTCCAATGCCCAACTGTAAGAACAGAGAAGGCAAATAAATCTCATTTTCAAGTTATCATCATGCATTAAAGAAAGAAGTGCAAGTCTCAGGGACCATCTTTTCAACTAAGAACTTCCGTAGAGCTAGTTAAATACATTTAAAATTTAAAACAGAATGAACACATTGAATTTTAATGCGTTTGTTGTCATGCATGTTGTATGTGGTGACAATGAAAGACTTGCTTAGGCCAGTGAAAAGAATAAATAATCAGGATTATTATTAGTAACTAAGAACTAGTATTGACCTTTCGATTAGAAATTGAAAATGAATAGTCCTTTCAGGCTGTGGTTCACATGTCGCAACTCAGGCAGCCAAGTTATACTTTAGAGCCCCTTCAAATTATGCACATGAATTACCGGCAAGACAATTATCTCTGGACATATGAGTAATGTCCTTTAAGAGATTACACTCTGAACATCACTTGAGGCATTCATTTCACCATTTCCTCTTAGAGGCAGCGTCTCCTTGACAGCATCTTATCACATTTCTTCTTGTCCTCAAATTCAGTTTCAAACCTCCCTTACACTATTTCCCCCATCACATCTTCTTCAGAAGAGATTAAAACATATTCCACTAGCTTAACTGGACTCTCCATTTCCCCTCCTTGTAAGTCTCTACACTTTTTCTATTCTTCATGCATCCTTTTTCAAGTTTGCTTCTTCAGTTCCATCCTCTGCAGCAGATTATCCCATCAGCCACCCTATACCAATATAATGGAGATATACTAGAGACACAAAATGCTTCCATCATTTCACTTGTCTCACTTTTATCATATTCTTTTATGCTCACTGGTGTGACACAGGGAGCATTATGCTTCTGATCAGCTTTTAAGACAAAGCAACTGACTGTTTGAGTTGCCTCAATTCCAGCTTCCCATATACTCTTCCACTACTCTTCGTCTTACCAACAATAAAAATGAGTATTAGAGTGAGAGTCAGATCCAGAAGTTTGGGAAGGAAGCTCTGTCTCATGACAGGCCTGGGTCAAGTGTGTTTTAAGTCTCAGGTGCCTTGCACATCTGAACAAGGCACCTTTTCTGTCGCAGAGCCTGACTGTAGGGTGAGAGCCCATGGGGAGAGGAGGAACAGGGTAGAGATGACTTGCAGCCCCTGAGTAGATTAGTACCAGTCCTTCAGGTCAAGGGAAAAAAGGAAATAATAAAAAAAAATTGGTTACACCTATAGTAAACTGAAAAAAAACCCATACACATTCACCTTCACTAGGAAAACAAGAGAATCCACATCTACCTATCTTTCTTGAATTTGCAATAAAGTCTCATTATATTTTGCTCTGATTAAAATGAACAAAAAAAATTTTTACAGCCATATGGATGGTACTTGTTTTATATGTGCTGTACATAAATAGTTATTTCAAAATACTATATAACAGCCTTTCTCCATTCCCTTTGAGTCAATGTCTCAAGAAATGCATTTACAGTACTAGGAAATTTGCATTCAATGATACATGTAAATACAAGCATTAGTTCTTAAGACAAAACCTTTCCTAAAATTAATCTTGGATAAACTTTATATATAAAAATAACATTTAAAACCAGTAATTATCTGAAATGCCTTTTTAAGAACTGATTTTCTACCCAGTGTTGGAAAATTCTGAAAATTCTAATAAAAAGCATTTACACAGCACCACATACACCTCTGCCATTCTCACAAAGACATGCATGGAAGTAATCATACTGCTAAGAACTCACTTCTTAGCAGCACAAATCAGCTTTTTAGCAGTCACTTTTTCATATACAGTTTCTGAAGGATGAACTACTTCAGCATTTACAGTGCTGATGTCAGCATCTCAGTTACCTTCCTCACATTTGTGATATTTAAACCTCTGGGACCATTGGCTTTGTGGGGTGTTGGTTCTTTCTGTGTTTAGTACACTATGCTCATACTGCTCACCCAGATGAACCCAGCTTGGGGTTTTTTAACTATTCAGTAGTGTCTGTCACTTTTATGTCATTAACTTTATGTGCATGACAAATTTACTTTTACTTCTCTCACTAGCCCAGTCTTCATTATCACCTGGCTTTTGCAGTAAACTTGTGCATATGAAAATGTCATGTATTCTTGTCTTGCCTTCAGGTGCCTGCTCTGTCTGCGAGCCAAGTAATTTATAATGGAAACATGCCAGTATTTCATTTTCCAGTACAGGGCTGATGACAGTCTAAAAACCAGATAAATACAGTTTCTGTAATAACGTCTGCTTTATATTTATTTTTATTTTTTAATGCATTCTTTATACCTACAGGAAGAAGTACATGTGGCGAGCATAACACCACCTAGTTGTATTTCTTGTGTTTTCAGAAGGACTATAACTATATCCATTAGCTACACTGCTTCTTAATTTTTAGTCTTTGGACTGCAAAATTAACCTTCCAACTGAGAAATCATTCAGTGCTATTATTGCCAGTCTTGAGAGACTGGAATCATAACTTTTAGAGAAGAGCAATGCTCTCACTACCCTACCGACTAAGAAATTACCATTTTGCAGCAATATCTGAACAGAAAGTGTTCTCACTATCTTCCAGTTTCACTGGAATGGGATTTCCTCTGAATGTTTCCACAAATTGAGCTTTTTTCTTGGCTTCAAAAATAAAAGTGTGTGGAAAATGATCCTCAAAGGGGATAAAAAATAGAAAAGCGAAACTGAAACATCATCAGAAAAATAATTCAGAGAGATACCTCCCACTGAATTTCAGGAAGAATTACACTTCCACAAAATTTTAAAACAGGCAAGCCTCAGCAACTTGCTAGGACTTTTTTTTTTCTTTTTTTTCCCCTTTTTTGAAAAGTTCTTAAATACCACACAATATTTAAGGGCATAAAAAGAAACCTCATAAAATTATAAAGCTCCTGATTTCCACAGTTCAGACAAACCTATTGTCATTATAGTCAGCATGGTGCTATTATGCACAATTTGTATGCCACAGTATGATGACTGAGTTAATTAAAAGCTCTTGTAATAACCACGCAGTTAAATTGCAATTAGTGCCACACGTGAACTTTATGGCAGTTTGATTTTGCTTAGTGTGATTCCTTACAATGTCTACTTATGATTACTCACAGTTTGGAAAACTGGAGCATTATAAACCTTTGTATTTAAGCAGGACTGCACAATGATGGGAACATCATATGAATAATGGTCAGACACTGTCCTGTAAGTTCAGACACTCAGAATAAGAAACGTGTCACATTCTTTGTTTCAGTTCTGGTTTGTGCCTTTTGCTCTCTTTTCCCACTATACAAATGGTTGTTTCTGACCTTCAATTTCTACTGAAATTACTTTACATCAAATGACTGAAGCAAACAATGCACAGTCCCATGACACACTTCAAACTAGATTTACTGAGTCTCAGTAGACTCAAGTAGCCTGCATGGACTGTGGACACACTGGTGCCTTGCAGGTCTGAGAGACTAGAGCAATCTAGTTAAAACCTGATACATACTCCACTTACAGGAAATCCTAGAGACATATACATGTATATATCAAAAACTTACAGTGCTTGCTAAACTTACCAAAACAAACATGAAAGAGTTAAAGAAACTCTTTAAATAAAGGAAAGGGCAGTTTTCAGACTCCTGATTCTGATACTGAGCCAGATCTGAGTAAAAGACCAAGACGTTTTGGACCAGAGAGGTGTCTTCTCCCGTTCCTTGATGCACAGCACAGTCTAAGTTACTAGCTAGGACATAATCTGATTTTTATTTAATGCATGTTTTAGTGATTAGTCTGGTGACTTTCAGTTCTAGCTGTCAGATCATAAACTTGCCATAATCCTTGCAGTTAAATCTCCTCAAACACTCATGAGCCAATGGACAGCTGGAATCTAATAACCCTAAAACAAAGCTATAATGAAGTATCAGGCTGGTTGGAAATACATTTGCTACAAATAAAATTGTGGATAATTTTATTTTTCTTTCTAGAAATACACAAGGAATACTTTCTTTTAGAAACATATTCTTGATGAGTCAAGATGACTTGAGTCACCAGCATTTCCAGCACCACATTGTTAAACTACCAAAGATTGATCAAGGAAAACAATGGGTTAAACTGTTACAGTTTCCTTGGTTTGTTTTATTTCAGCTAAACCACGAGAGGGAGTATCAGTATTTCAGTACTTCTAAGAACTTCAGCAGCCTTTTATTGCTTTTAGGTTTGGCTTTTTTNTGGCATGGGAAATTAAAGTATTCCCTATTGAGACAAAATCCAAGGTTTTAAAAACAAGGAGAGCAAACATAAGGTAATAAATGCTGTTCTTCCTTCAGAATGGGAAAAAATTTAATATGCAATCGTTAATGTGAGGAGAGACTGGTGGAGTACCACCAGGGTTTGCAACCCAGGCAAATCATGAAGAAATTCTCTGTTATTTTCTTTGCTCTCTTTTCAAATTTTGCCTTCTTTATCTCTGACTACTTGATTCTAACAATATGTCTCAGACATAGAGAAATAAGCAAGTTCTGGAGTTACAGTGGCAAATTACAAGATTCATACCTACGCTTAAGCATTTTACAGAATTTCCAGAAGAAGTCCATGACAAATGAAGAGGAAAACATTGCGAACAAAAGCCTAGAGAATTAAGAGACCAAAGATGATTCTTATAATGCCTGCTTAAATTACTTAACAATTTAGAATCCCCTGCAAGATAAATCTTAAATAGACCTGCCAGGTACTGATAGTTTCAAAGAAATTTTATTCATAATTGAAACTGAAATTTCAGGTGATACATGAAAATGTGCAGTTATATTTTTTCAAGAGAGACAGAGTCAGAAGTGGTTTCAAGCTCAAACCCAACCAGGTGGTATTGAGGAAAAAT
Organism: Anthoscopus minutus; assembly: GCA_013399455.1. Lineage (NCBI taxonomy): Eukaryota > Metazoa > Chordata > Aves > Passeriformes > Paridae > Anthoscopus > Anthoscopus minutus. The sequence continues at coordinate 18,155 of VWYI01020296.1, forward strand.
GAATGTAAACTGCAGATGTACAGAATGCACACCCACCAGCAAGGCAGTGGTAGCCTCCTCAGGAATGAAATTGAAGGATTAGATGTTGGCAATAAAAGTAATTTTCTGTGAAATATAAATTGAAGTACAACTTGGAGATACTGAACTAATAATTCCACTTGGTCTGGCACTATGCAGCACCACACCATGGGGAAATGCTGCATCCCTGGAAGTATTCAAGGCCAGGCTGGATGGGACCTTGAACATCCGATCTGCTGGAAAGAGTCCCTCTCCCTGGCAGGGGGGTGGAATGAGATATCTTTAAAGTCCCTTGCAATGCAAACCATTCTGTGAGTACAAAATCTTCAGTCAAGACAAAGGAAAGAGACAAAAATGCAAAGTTTGGAATAATCAGAGTAAATGCAGAAGAATTTTTATAATCAGAATTTTTTCATATGGTTTTGTAGAAGACTGCTGTTCAAGCCGTTGGATTCTAAGAGTCACAGTCCCCAACTTTCACGATTGAGACTCTTCCTACTAATACATTTATCAAAATCAGTAATCCTGTCCAAGTTCTTGAGATTGTTCTCATATCTTATCAGTGTTTAATTATCTCTGCTTTCCTTCATAACTTTGCATGTTGGGGACTACAAAAAGAAATCTAAGAGCCCACTAAATATGAGCTACTTAATACACTTTTAATTTGTGTCTTCTGGTCTTTAATTACTAAAATTGTAAATGGTTTTAATTCTGCTGCTCCATTCATGAGGGACTAACACTCAGCAAGTCCGGCAGTAAAAACAGTTTCTCCTCTTGAATGGAGCTAGGAGGGAAGGAAATTTTTTTTTTTTACTTTAAATGACTTAATGTCAGGGGAAATCTGAATGTTCTCAGCCAAGTTACCCTGTAGCCAGAACACAGCAGTGCCAGTTCAAACTCTTCAAAGGCAGTTCAACAAAAACTGCTTCTTATGAGAGGCTGCCAGCTCTCCCGATCCAAGTCTGCTTCAGTGGATGCCAAGGTGTTTCATTTATGTTCAGTGAAAACACTGCGGTTCTCCTCCAAAAAGAAATTATATAAAACCGGCAGTAGTCCTTTCCAAAGATCAGCTGCTTGTGTGTAGTTTGACTAATTTATTTATGCTTTCTTGTGGTTCAAATATACTCTATTACTCTTTATTTCTGTGTGCCCAGTAAATACAGTTTTGACACAGATGGCTAGCATTGTGCTGTCTTGTAGGACACAGGCAGACTTGTTCTTTAAATCTAGGTCTAAGACTATCAAGGGTCACCTGTGTAAACCAAAAGAAATTCAGTAGAAGTGTGATTGTCAATGAAAGCAGAATTAGGGCTCTGTCACCTTTATCAGGCACATAACCCATTTAAAACAAAAAATATATTTCAATTTAAAATACATAAAGAATTAGTGAAAGCAAATCAAGCTGACTACATCAGCATATCTGTACAAAGTGTTTAAACTTTATTGCAGGCTACAATTTATGCTTCAAAATCGTGAAGAGCAAAGCAGCTTTGTTAGCAAAATTCTGTAACAGAAGTATGTAAGTTAATAAAATCATGTCCACTTAAAATAACAGCCATAATACATTATTTCATTTAGCATTAGACACTGTCAATAACTCTCTATAACTGGAAGGTCACCTTTTCATGATAATAAGAATCAAAAAATGTCAGAAAAAAAGGAAGGGAAAATCCACTATCTAATAGTATTTCAGAGAACCTACATGTTTCTTCCCCATTCCAAACTGCAGCTTACAAGATCCATGATTCTGCTTTCTGTATCTGTATAATAAGTGTTTCAGTACGTCCTCACTCTATTTGAATTGGGATAAACAGTTTTCTTTGAAGATCTTCTGTGACATACAAGACAGTCACTTATTCATATATGTTCATATTATTTCAGGGACCAACACAGTCCAAAAAGCTCATTTGGTTCAAAATCTCTGCATTTGCCCTTAAAGACGTTTTCCATTACAAAGAGTTGGTAGTGATTTAAAGGTCAGCCGAGAAATCTGCTCAGCTCTGTACCTCTCTCTTTGTGAAGTTATTCTGTTTCACAATGAAAAACAAAAAGCAGAGAAAAAATACATCCACAGCTTACAGAAAGGATTGTTATTGTTCTTCTTTATATTTGTTCATGCCTTCTACTCAGCTTTGGGGAAGGAGTGAAAAGTCTCCTTCCCTCTCCTTTTGCAAAAATGAAGAATCACCCCACAGTATTTTCAAGTCTCTTAGAGAATCTTCCTCACCTTCAGCCCAAGTGCCCAGTAGGCACATTAAAACAAACTTGCCATTGTGCCAATTAGTTAGATATCTAACATATCACCTAAACCCAGACCATGATGGCAGCCCAGACTGCACTTTTCAGAATCCCCTCTGAATCCCCATGCAGTCAAATGGAAAGACAAAAGCCACTTCACATCTACAGATTTTGCCCAAATTTTGCCTAAAAATAGAAAAGGGAAGGTATATTAAACATCTTGCACTTTCCTGACATAACAGACCTCAATCTTAAGAAAGAAATGTAGCAAAATTGAACCATTTAATATGTTTCAAGTAATTTCAAGTTGCAAAGCGGGTTCATTCAAAACACATTAAGTATGAATGCATAATGCATGCCATGATATATTCCTACATTATTTACTTGGCAGTCTAGATTGAACATATCTCATGTCAACCTGCACTACTCAGCATTGCTTGCCAAAGCCATGCATGTGTGTTGATAACTGCACTGGGTTGGACTTGGCTAAGAGACAAAGGCCTACCCAGCTGCTCTCTCACTCCCCCTCCTCTAAAGAATAAGGAGAGAGAAATACGAAGAAAAAGCTTGAGGTTCAAGATCAAGACAAGGAGATCACTCACCAGTTAATGTCATGGCCAAAACAGCCTCAGTTTGGGGAAGACTAATTAATATATTGCAAATTAAAAAGAGATTACTACAGAGGGAAACAAAGTTCAGTTTTCTACTGAACTGAGTGCAGAAGTGTTTCTACACCTTCTTCCTATCTTCTCTCTCCTTCACCACAAGGTAAATCTCATTCCCTCATTTCCAGCTCTTCTGTTGCTCCTCAGTACCTCAGGTACTGCAGAGGGCTTGAGGACTGGGGATTGTTGTCAGTCCATAATGCCAGTGCAAACTGCAGCCCATACAGGTATCTCCATTGCAGAAGACAAAGGGAAGGAATCTGGGCAGTTCAGCAAATAAATTTTAAAAAAGCACTTTTCATAAAAGTGTGAAATGTGAACTTGAACCTGGACTTGAATATCTTCCGAGTGAAGGTGAGAAATATCTCCTCCGTCATTTCCACAAATAAAAAGAAAATTGGAAAAAAAGAAGAGGAATAGGAAAGGGTCTACCTTTAAAGTGGTACCAAAAAGATAAGATACCATATCTCAGCTGAGAAGCAGAGGAGCAGAGTAACTGATTTTGTTTGGTTTCATGGTTTCATGTTCTGCTATTATGTTTAAAAAGTTCTTGATGGGAACAAATGCTTCCAGTGTTTGCCACACATCTACCAGTATATCATAAACCTTAAATAAAAGACAAGCAGGATATTATCAAGTGTGTGTCCAGAAATGTGTACATATTTTGTCTTTCCTATTTGCATTTCAATACAATGTCTGGATATATTGAAGGAGCAGATCATAACTCTAACATTTCCACAATATGCACATAGCTATGCATGTATTATTGCCTCTGCCAATGTTCTGTGCATGATTTCAAGCCCTGTTTCTACATATTAGAAAAAAGTAAAACAGTGGCACTGTAAAAAGAAACAATTTTGAGGATAATCCAGCAACACTAGGCATACAACTGCCATTGCAACACATAAAATACTCTGAGTTGTGATTACCATTATTTTTATGTCAAATGTTGTAGGAAGTATCTTCTTGTTATTGGATTAACACTGCTTTCAGTCACAAAAAAAACCAGCAGAGGGACTTGTAGTAATACAAGTAAAATAGTGTGTGGTACAAATGCCAGAAATAAGGGCAATACTGCAGACCCTAGTAAATGAAAGCTACTGAAATATACAGAAAGGATGTCTCAAAAAAAGATAGAAAGAGCTGTACAATTGCTAAGTACGTTCAGGTAGGAATAAAGCCTACTATTTAATGAAAACAACTTTTCATTAGTTAGAAACAAGCCATAAACATTTTATTTGCTGATTTTCACTTCATTTTCAAGTTCTCCATTCTCTTTTCTGATTAACAAAACCCAGCATAGTGTCATAAGAAAATTTTTTGACAGATGCTATGAGCTTTTCCATGATGAAACAATGGGGAAGTGAAATACAGCTCTAGAAGAATCTGAATCTGATGGATGTCATGACTACAACAGACTTCATGTTACATAAAAAAAAATGACAGATGTATACAAATATGCCATACTGTATCATACCATACAAGCAGTACAGCTTTTCACAGATATGGCTGGATGCATATCTGAATGGAGAGAAAGGGAAGGTGATGGTCTTCAACTCTGTGTTAGTTGAAGCAAGAATCATCTTTTTGAACACAACTGCATTAGACTTTAAATGCAATTACTGTTCAGCAGTTTTCACAAATCGGTTTCTACCGATCTTGCAAAGCAGTTTAAATTCATCAAAGTATCAAGTAATTTAAATTCAGCAAAGTTACGATGGCACATATGCCAAAAGCTTCAGGCAGAATTCCACAATTTCATTCCAAAATCTGCTTTGCTGAAAATGTTAGCGGTTAGGGGGTTTCATGGTCTTTTTTCAAAGTATGAAAGAACGTTATAGCAAGTGGCTCACTTGGGGTTGTCTTTTACAAATTGGTAATGGGAACATACATTCGCTGAAAGTTAAAGGAGTACAAGGCTATGTCCAAACAGATAGTTTGGTGACAGGAATAATATAATTAATTTTCCCACAATATCAAATTTAGGTAGTATTGGTCCAGTCTCTAAAGCAAAGCTTATTTTCCCTCCATAGCTTATTAGCAATACCTCCTCTTCTCTTGAGAAAAGAAGTACTACTGTTGAGTGGTATCTTGGCTACGTGGCTACCACCTCCTTTGAGATCCTCCAGGCTACCAGTCCATTAGTCTCAAATTTTATCATCCTGTTCTGGGGAATTGTATCCATGTTTAGAGATTGTATAAAGAGCAATTAATTCTTTTGCTTTGACCAAAGATCTGTGAAATAAACAATGCATGTTCACCAGCCATGAGATGAAGCCAGTGCCCACATCCTGCACTAGAAGAACACCATGAACAGGATATGTTCCTGCCCTGTCCATGACTCCTCTATGTGGGTTCTATCCCACCACAGCTACTGAGTGGCTCCTCAGTAAGGATATTCCCCTGAAGTACCCACCTTCTACACCATTTCACAGAATCTGACTTATTTAGGGGGGATTTTTTGAGGTTGTATAGTTCAACATCTCTATTTAATTAGGCTCAGATACAGCTTGTTGTCCAGGTTCATGTCTAGTTGGGTTTTGAATATTTCCAAAGATGGAAACTAAAACCTCCCTGCAATTTCATGGGTTTTGATTTCTGCCTGTTGCCTCTTGTCCAGTCGGTGAGCAAGGCTGAATATAGCTTGGCTTTTTCCTCCTGAGTGGCTCATGCCATGTATTGGTACATAATGTACACATTATCATGTGCTAAAATTCCCCTTGAGCCTCTTCTCTAGGCTCAACAGTCCCATTTGTCTCAGCCTCTCCACATATGGAAGATGCTCCAGTCCCATATTCATCTTTGTGGCTGGACTCACTCCAGTTACTCTATGACTTTCTCATACTGGGCAGCCCAGAACTGGACAGAGTACTTCAGATTTGCTCTCAGCAGTGCTGAGAAGGGATGGATCATCTCCCTCAAACTGCTGGCAGCACTTTTCCTAATGAAACCCAGGAGGCTGTTGGCCTTCTTTACTGTAGAGGTGCATTTCTCATGGTCAGCTTGGCGTCCTCCAGGAGCTTCACGGCCTTTCTTCCAAAGCTGTTTCCCAGTCAGTCAGCTGCAGGTAAAAGACTTTTCATTTCCCTTTGTTGAACTTCAGATTTCTCTCAGGTCAATTCTTTAGCCTGCCAAGGTTCCTCTGGCACAACCATTTGATGTACCAGCTGCTCCTCTCAGTTTTGTACTGTCTGCAGACTTGCTGAGGGTTAACTGTTCCATCACCCCATCCATTAATGAAGACATTAAAGAGCATCTACCCCAGTATCAACACCCAGTGGTCAGAGCACTAATGACTTGCCTCCAAGCTGAACTTTGTGCCACTGATGACAATCCTTTGGGCCCAGCCACTCTTCCATTTTTCAGACCTCCTCCCTGTGCATTTTGACATTTTATTTTTAAGGATGTTGTAGGAGACAGTCTCAAAGGCTTTGGTAAAGGTGAGGCAGACATCATCCATTGCTCTACTCACATCCTGTCAATCTGGCTGTCCTATCAAGGGTGTCAAGTAGGTTAACCATTACTACCAATCAACTTTTTTTCCATTTGTTTGGAATATAGTTTCCAGGATTAGTTACTCCATCACCTTTCCAGGGATGGAGATAAGGCTGACTGACCTGTATTTTCCTGTATCATCCTTCTTACTCTCTTGGAAGACATCACTTATTATAGCAATTCTGGCTGTTTATAGCTTGTCAATTCCAGAAAAAAATAACCAGAAGAAAAATAAAGCTCTAAAAGAAGTCTGTTGAGGTCTTCTTTCTGCTAGCCTTCTATGCCACAAGAAAAATCTTGCTTTCTTTCCAGTATTAGACAGTTGATTAAAAAAAACAAGACAAAAGTCTTTCTTAATAGAATATAATTATGCCTATTCTTTAGAAGACACATAAATTAGATATTCTTTCAGGATTAGACTGAGATTAAATTACTTGAGAGCTTCCACAATTTTTATAATTTTATTGTCTCCAACTGTTTGGAAAACTATCAGAACACAGTGAAGATGTGGTGCTTTTGAAAATCCCATCCTGAATTTTTGTAGGCTTATATTACATATAAAAGTACCTACAAGAATTTTACAAAACCTGTAGCACAGTTTCCTCACTTTCAAAATAAGGAAATGCCAGAATTTGTGTGATTTTATGTTGTGTTTCTGATTCCCACACTTTTATATGCATATGTATCTTTTAGTATCACAGTCACATACAATTTTCCCTCAGATCCCAAAATCATCAGTGCTCAGAATAGCCAATGAACAACTAATCAATATTCTTTTTCATCTCTTTTATTCAGTATTAAACTAAGATAGCACTGATCTTTTGGGAATCACGAACAAAACTTATATGCAAAGTTTACAGAGAAGATTTAACTATAAAGCTTTTCTCTTCTCTCTTTTTCCTTTCCCCTTTTCCTTCATCTTTTGCCTGCCCTCAGACATATTTCCCCTCCTCTGTTTGTTCTACCCCAGCGACCCTCTCACTTGTGGGTTACCCAATGCGTGGCAGCACAAGCCTTCAAACAGCAAAATACAACTGGCTAACAGCACAGACACTCCCTCACCCAGCTTGACTTTCAGCTGCCAGGGCAGCATGCATGGAGGGAAAGGGGTAGGAACAGAGTGCTGAGGACAATGCCAAAGCAGGACTTGGGAAATCCAGGGTGAGACTGGCTTAAACCACTGTTGAATCACACTGTAAGTGACACAAGAGGCTGTTCTTCCATGGCCTGGGGCCATGACATTAATTCATACATAAAGGGAGCAGAAAAATGTGGGGGTTTTTTATGCTGGGGATAGTCAGTTTCATCCACAACAAAATTTTGTAAATCTTGCTAAAATTTCTCTTCGTCCTCCTGTCTTAACACTGACAGTGGTTCTGTCAATGGGGGTGACATGAAACAATTTATTATAAGTTCTAAACAAATTTCCATGGGTTGTTTGCTTGGTTTTTTATTTGTTGCGGTGTTTTGGTTTGTTTGGGATTTTTTACCTGTAAGGCTTAATCATGTCATAAAGTTCTTGTGCATTCTTCAGGCTGTACAGTGCCCTCCAAAGGGATTTCCTTGGCTATACACAAGCTCAGACACCAGCATGTGGTAACTTGGGCCAAGCACAAAAGAAGCACAGGATGAGTCTGCAAGGCGGTCTGTAACAATGGGTGCTTTTAGCTGTTATCCAGTGTGTAAGAACTACATACCACCCTCTTCAGATTTATATACTAATAATGCACACTGTTCTTGTATTGTATGATGTAGCTCTCTTAAACCTCTCTTACACTGTATCTGCATGAGCATTCACACAGATGTTAGCTAAAAAATTTCTGTTACAGCTAAAAAGCATAGGGTGAATTATGCACTGAGCAATATATGGACATACATAGATTTCAGGAACTGAAGTGGCATTAAATATATGGCAATATGTAGTTGTGAAAATACATAAATCTGTGAATAGTTGCACAACCCACATATCTCCACTAGATTCTGCAGAATAGCATCAAATAATGCACAGGTATCAAAATTATTAACAGGTGCTGCACTTATTTGTCAGTCAGCAGAGCTGCAGGAGGCAAGAATTAAAGGTGATTTTGAAACAGTAAGAAGAAAGGGAAAGACAAATTCCAGATGGACACAGTGACACTGCTCTGCTCACCCAAGCAGAAAAGGAAAGAAGCTGTAAATTACCAGAAAACAAATTTTTGTAAAAGGAAGCCATGCTATATAGACATTAGTGCTCTTTCCACACCACATAGAGCAAGAATATACATCAGATTTAAATATTCCTCCAAAGTGTTAGAAAAAAATCCTTTACATATGGTTATTTTCACAAAAATAGCCATGAATGAATAAAAAGACTGCACAACTACATGTATCATTAAGCAGGATACTCTGTAGAGTCTCACATTAACACTTGCAGAATTATATACAAAACTTACAAATATTTAGAATTTTTTTTTCTCTGTTCACTTCTTTAAAACTCACAAAATGTAATGAAATCTTATTTTAAAACTGCAGAGACAGCTGCGTGCCTCAGAAAGCCATTATTTTCTTGCTCATAATCATCTTTTCCGTCTGTTAGAGTCACTGATGCATTAATTGCTTATCAAAACCTGAAACAGTTCATGAGTCATTCTGAAGATAGAATAAATATTAATGAGCCAATTTCAATAAAATCCAGTCCTCTGCCTCTTAAAGCTGTAAGATTGTATTAACTACATGTGAGAATTAGGTCTTGATACCTAATAAATGGGAAAATTTGAAATATACTGACTAGATCACCATGTTTCAAGGGATGATTGCATTAGCATCTTATTTGACCAAATCAGTGATCTTAGAGAGAAAGGACTGGTCAATTATAACAGAGAAATTAGGTGAAAGAGATGTCTAGGTCTGGTGCAGCTGGAGTCAAAAATTAAGTATGTGGGTTTTGAAGCTGGGCAATGCTTCTATATTGCATGATTATAACATAACATTAGTAAACATGATCTTCCAACAAACACATTGGCAGCAAATATCATTACATAAGGAATTTTACTATCCCTTACATTGAATGAAGGACGGAGCAAGGAAGGTGTGGAGTTTACAGGAAAATCAAGATAAAGCACTTTATTTTGGACCAATAGAGAATTTTCATTTAGCAAAAATGTGAAAGGCTCTTCACTCACTGAATTTTTTATTAAAATTCAGTGAAATATACTATCTTGGACTGTAAAAACTTTCATTTTTAAAACATGAGTGTTCTGAGAAATTTTTAAGTCTGAGCCAATGACAATTCACGGTTGAAAATCTAAGTCTAAAACTTTTCAAATTAATTGACCCAGGATGAAGAATGAAACACAAGTCCTTCCCTTGAACCTTTACTTGCTCATTCTAGCTTGTTCCTGAAAATGGTAGGCAAAGAGGACCCCACAGAAATCAAAGGAGCAACAGGGTACTTCCCTAAAAGGCAGCTGTAGATCTGAAATAATTTGGGAATTAGTCAGACATTAGGGAGATACTTTTGAGTCAAACTGAAAAACCCTTTTCCAAAAAAAGGACTTTTCTCAAAGAAGTTGAGCAGCAGAATATTATGGCTCATGAAGCTGGCTGGTATAAAGCAGATAAAGTAGGAAATCTGTAGAAATGAACCCTGTTATTCACTGATTATAGCAAGATGAAGAACCCCCATTATATCAGTCTTAGTAAGAAATGAAGAAAGGCCGAGTTGTTTATTATCAGAGGTCATGTCAGCTGCTTAGCAGAAGACACTGCTTTAACTTCAGCTAATCATGTACTGAGGCAGTCCTAGGAGTGCTCCTGCACCTCAGCTGATGTCACAGCACAGGGACACTTGGACACTCTCTTTAGGACGTACTGTAAAACTAAAGGCATCTCCCTAAACCAAGCTATCCAATCCAGCACTTCATACAGAATATGCCTCTGTCAGTGAAGTCTGCATGTAAAAATACAAAGAAAAATTGTGCCTTAAATATAATACTGGAAAAATTCAGATTTTGGTACTGACTCTCATTCATTAGCATATATACTAGCATTTTTCCCTAAAGTGTAGTTAGTTTCCACTTTCCACTGCAGTACCCTAAAATTCTTACATATTCACAGCTAATAGAACTCTCACATAACTTTTTTTTCTCTTAAGTGTAAGGAAGGACTTAATTCATGTTAGAAATGAACTGTGCTGCTTCCTCTGAAACATACAAAATTATGGAAATAATATATACAAAGTCATAGGTTCTTTAAGGCAGGGCACTGGTATCTAAAAAAGGATTGTTTACATTTATCATAATGTGAACATAAAATAAAAATCAAACAATTTTCGTATGTTCATGAAAAGCACTTTTTGTGCTCCCAGAAACTGCCTAGTCAAATAAAGCTTAACTCAGATACAAATGTGTTCCTCACCATAAAAATGGCCAAACAGCTATCAGTGATATTTTTCCTACTTTCATGTTTGCCCCGAGTGTGGATAAAACCAACGTCTTACCTGCCCAGATAATTCTGGTCCATTGATCTGAGCCTGCACCAGAGCATCATGAACAAGGGCATGGAAGTTCAGCAGCACGTGCTCAATGCTGTGTGCTCCACTCAGGGCCCCCGAGAGCTCCTCCAGGGACTTGATATACCCCCGCCAGTGGAGATCAACTTCTGCTATGTCAGCCAGGCAGCCTCGGATGATGTTGAGGCAGTAGCCCATGCAGGGCTTGCTCAGCGTCAGCCCCTGGCAGTGTGGGCAGTACTGCATTCTCAACAAAGCTCTGCTGCAGTCTTTGGAGACGTGCAGGTGATCTGTTGTATTGATCACTTCGATCCCCAAATTCAGAGCCTGCAAGAAAGTCCGGCTGGGTAAGAGTGATCTTCCCATTTGTCCTATGGCCTTTCTGGGGATGTTCCCAAAGGGCCTGATGTCTCTCCTTGCCACTCGGAGGCACTCCGCATATTCCAGTGAAATGTCAGTCAGACCAGGGTTAATCACATGGTTGTAGACTATTGGGAACAGGGTGTCAAAAAATCTATTCACAAATTCCTCTGTGCTGACATCTGTGCCAAATAAGAAGAGTCCGACATCTGTGAAAAACTCCTGCACGTGCACAGCAGCCTCAGCAGCCATGCTTCTATATGCACTGCAGAAAAGTGTGCTTGTGTAGTTCTCAGCCAGTCTGATAAGCATTTCAAAGGTTTCTGCAATAAATCAATCAATCATTATTTTTAAGGCTTAAAAAAGTAAGAAATTAGAGTAAGAACATCAAACATTAGGACAACTTACATATATCCCAAATGAATTTTTGCATTAGAATTTTTGATGAGACAAACTTCTCACAAATTACAACTGTCTTTTCTATATAAGGAAGCACCTCACAAGTAATTATAACTCAATTAATAATCCAATTCATAATAATTTAATTAATAATTAAACACAACCCAAAAAAAAGACAGGAAATAATTGTAAGCTGAGTTATTACGTTACAAAATACAGCAAAGTCCTATTGTACCTGTCTATGTATATAAACACATTAGCTCTCTTATCTCACAACTCATTCTGCAAGTTGCAATAAACAGCTGAATGCTCTCAGTGACTGCAATTCATTTCTTTTACCATCCTAAATGGATGGGCAAAAGTAACATTAAACAATATAAACAACTCTTAAATTCTACTAAAACTCAACTCCTAAAGATCAGTTTTTATTTCGTGTCTTTCAGAGGAAGCAGATGTTCCAAACATCTGATTTTAAACAGTGTTGTTTGGTCTGGCAATTTACATGGTCAAGAACTGCTTTCCTCAGGAACTGATGGATAATCCCTTGCTAAGCTTCAGGAACTGCCTAATGAATAAAGCCTGAATGGACAAACTTGCATTTCACGTTCTAGGTGGTAATCCTTAAATACACTGAGTAGTGTTTAATAAAGCAGTTTAAGTATTCTGGAAAAATATCCTCTCCTGACTTGACCTATGATTTGCAGGTAAGAAAAAACATCAGTTTTCAAAGGAGAAGAAGAGTGTTTACATGGAGGAATTCCCTAGATCTGCCTGAGAAGGTTGCACTTTAGAGAAGGCAATGAAGCAATATATGGATCACAAAGAAATCTAGCTTAGAGCTGAGAGTAGAAACACAGAAAAACATATTAAAAATATTAAATAATTTTATACACTGAATGGCTAAAGCTCAGTAAATTTTACTTCAAGTTTTACAAGTTTTTATGTGTTTTTTTCACATTTATTTTTAAGTAAGATTGTAAAAATAAAGTAAGGAAAAGCATGAAGTTCAGTTAATACTGTCTAAACAGCGATGCTCAATACAGATGGAATCAAATAGTGTCAAACCATGTCAAGCAATTTCTCAAGCAATCTGAAGTCTGCTGGTCAGTCACTGACTGAAAGGTATAGTAAAAATAGTCAGCATAAATGTTAAAAAGACAAGACTGGCTCTCACATCTTTAATAAATATCTATGTATAAGTGCCTTTTATAATAATAAAAGGTTTGTTCAGTTCAGGTCAGTGAAAGGATTCTTGCTTCAACCAGAGAGCTTGAAACTGCATGCTTTGTGAAAATATCACATATACCTTGTATTCAGTCTCTCTCCAATAAAAATGAGATAAATAACAATCATTCCTCTGCTATCTGTAAGTCTTAGTTTTGTATTTCACACCACTCTTAAACTGAATTTGCTGTTCTCTTTTCTATTATTCTAGCATTCAGACAAGTAGGAAAAAAAGGGTTGTCAGCCCACAGTAAAGAGTCAGAAAGTGCATCCCACTTGTAGGGGTTTTTTTATTGCCATGTCACACACATATGTGAACTTCTCCTTAAGTGAATTTGACTATAATAATTCATAGATGCCAAATATCATAGTGATTCAGCAAAGGGATTGACGTGTTTTGGAAGTCATACTCCTAGTCAGTACCCTTCATGAAGCTATCTTCCCACCAGTGGAGATCTATTCAACACAGAAAAGCCTCTTGGGTTTATCCTTTTGAGTTAATATGTGGAAGTGCCAGCTGAGTACCTCTGCAGCTCCCAACACCTCCACCAGCCCCACATGCCTCATATCTGAGCTATGGGAGACCCATTTCCTTCAAATGAGGCACAACAAATCAGACAGGGCAGATTAAATTGATCAAGATGGCCACTTTAATGCACCCAAATCAAGGATGAGATCTCTGCCAGCGTTACAGGCAGTTTGGACATCCAGCTCCCATGGAGGCCCAGGTATATGGGAAACTAAATTACAGCCCAAAATCATTAAATATCTAACTATAATACATCTCATTTTTATTGGGGGGAAATAAGGAATACAAAGGTTAGGCAGTCCTACTATAGAAACATTATGTAGTTGCCTAAGAGTGTTTGATAGCATTTTTAATGGTAGATACAATTTTTATTTGCTTGTCCAAAAGGGCATGTGTGTACTGCAGGTCTTGTGTCATATCTGTAGACTCTTGATAAACATTTTAAATTTAAAATGGTTCTAGGTGACTGTGCTGAGACCACTGAAATAAATTCTAGATATCTAGTTATCAGAGACTTGACAACTCTTCATATAAAATCTTGGAGCAGCCCAGAGGAGCAAAGACAAAAAAATTAAGTAAAATTGATTCTTGGTTTAGATGGCTTAAAATAATAAAATGTGAAGAATATTAAAGCCTTTTTATTATTACTTTTCTTAGATGGAAAACATAAAGTCTGGGATCTAAAATGTCTGTTACAATCCATGGCTGCAGCATCCTATTACCAAGTGCACAAATATTAGTTGAAAGAATAAATCATGCTGCACATGGACAATCAATAGATTATACAATGTGATCTAAACAATAACAAATCTTTGATATTGAACTACATTGCTAGTGCCTCAGCAACCCCCAGATGAATGAGTACAATACTCAACTACATAATTTACTATTTGTGCCTTTCTAAATAGGGTGTGATGATACTGGCCACTTGTATTTACAATTCTGCATCATGCTGTTTAATTGTCATTTTATGATTTCTTACAGAATTTTTTAATCAGGTTTGTTGGGGTCTTTTTTCTTACTGGCACATTTTCTACTTTATAACCATAGCTATCCAGAGATTTGTTTTGCTCTCAGCAAATTTGCTGACAGACAGCAAATCAGACCTATGTTTACTTTCAATTTTGAATAGCTCCTGTGAATACCTTACGATGGCAATCTATGTCATTTACAACACATTCTGATACTTCAGTGACAAATCAAGTTATACGGGTTCAATACTGCAAGCTGCAGCAATGTGTTTATCTTTTAAATCTATGGGCAGAGACTAACATAATCAGCATTAATTACTCAGCAACATAAAAGAAGTGATGAGTGTTCAATCAGTATAAATCTATTACATATAAAACACATTTAAATATAACTAAGATGAGCTAGACAAGCTCATCTTATTGTTATCAAATGATTTTTCAATCTTCAGGGTCAGTGGCTCCAAGATTTATGAGATCTTTGTATTAACTGCTGTACAATATTCTTTGTGTGCATATACTTTGTGTAACCTTATTACTAATGTCTAGTGTTTTTACACAGATGACATGTTAATTTTGTTCTTCTTTGGTAACAATTAAAACTATTGTTTGTACACTCCTAAGTCAAATTTCAAGGTTGTCAATATTTTAGCCAATTAATTTTTTGAAAGAACAGCAGTATTTCTCTTCCTGATTTTACTGAGAACAAAACATGAGGCTAGGGAATTCATAGATCAGAATTTGTTGGTATTATGCATAGCATTTTTTCAGTTGATACTTCATACCAGTACATATATACATTATTTTTTTGATAATAGTGGGTTTAACAAAGTGATTACAAAGTGATGTAAAACAACTATTAGGTCATTGCTTTAAAAGATTTGTTCCCTTCCCTTCCTTTAACCTGTCAGTTCCTGAGAGCCACAGTTAGTTCTAAATTATAAAGAAGTTCCAAGGTATCAATTAGTGCAGTGGATAAATGGGTTTAAAATAAAAATCAGAAACATTCACACTCTTTGTTTACTAGAACAAAGAGAACAAAAAAGAACTCTAATTTTTTATTCCTGGACATTAATCAGATTTAATGGAAATATTGCATAGAATGAAACAGAATTTGGATTAGATTTTAAACTAGCCCTGCAATTCTCATCCTTAATAGTTTTGGTGAAGTGTCTTTATACTATAGGTAGCTTAGAAAATTAACTATAGAAAACAACTATATTTTCTTAAATTTACCTTTTCTTTACACAGAAATTCTACAAACCTACTAAATGAGAAAATGCATGGCAATAAATGCTGAGCACTATCTTTTGAAATACATATGGTATTCAATACAGAGAGAGTCAAATAAATTAAAAATCCAGTATTAATAGTCATCCAACAAGTTGTGAAGGTTTATAATTTGGCAATAATTCACCAGCCTAAATTATATATTATAAATTATTTCACACTTAGGGTAATATGTAGAACTCAATAAATTATAACCAGACAGGTTAAAATCCATCTTTGATTTATGACACGGTATTTAGCAAGACTGCCTTTCACAGTCCAGAGGAGATCCAAAACTGATGAGCCTCGACTTAGCTTAGGGATCAGCCCATAATATACAGAAATCAATAATTAAATCCAAGCAAACCTGGAAAACCTAGAAATGTTATAAATTTATTATGATTTGAAAAATCCTATGGGAAAGTATTGCCAGCTGCCATTGATGTTTGGTGATCTTTTAAGTTTTCCTTCTGTTTACAGCTAGCACAAATAAACCAGATGCATCATACTCCCTCTTCTAAAGATTTATAGTACAATCAAATGTACCTTGCATACATTGTCCTTATAGAGTCACAACAAATGTCTCAGGTGCAAGTTACAGCCAGATAAGCAAAAGGCATTCAAAAGGTATGAAAAAAAATAGTGGAGAAGAAATTAATCCACACAGCATTACATTCATAATATCTTTGTTTAAAATACATTGCACAGAGAAATTTCTGTAGGTGGCAAATTCAGCATAGCTATTCCTAATTACAAAGTGACAGATATAATGCAAAATCCCTGAATCATTTACTACATCAGAAAAACGAGCTGGAAGAATCATGTCTTCAAGACATATAAATGAATTATAAAGAATGAACTGTAGGGCATTACCTGTGAAGGTTATACGGGACAGACATCAACAGAGGAAGTGCCAATCGAAGAGAACTGAGACTCACTGAAACTGCTCCTCATTGACACATACTGCAAATTAAACCATTTCCTAGATTGCAGACTCACCAATGAAGTCAGTAAGAAAACAGGTATAACAGATTAAACCTGCAGCATAACCAACTTTATGTAGCCAAAGGATAGTGATGCACCGCAAGCTTTTATAGCTCAAAGTACTCATAACAGACTTTAGAGTTTGACAGGTCTTGTTTGGTCTTGAATTTATTTTAGCTGTCTGAAAAAAACACAAACATTCAAGAAACTTGGAATAGAATTGACTGATCATGGTCTAAGTTGCTCTATGTTCAGTGGCACACTATTGATAAACTTCAGGAGATTCCTACATATCCTGTGATTTCAAGTTTAATTTAGTCATATTGTATTTTTTTTTTGTTGGGGTTTGTACTGGGGCTTCTTGTGGTCTTTTTAGCATCAGAACACAAGGAATTTGGCATAGGACAGCTTTAGTTGGAATATGAATACATAATTATACATAATACAGGCTATAAGCATTATTTACACTAAAAAGAACTGCTGCACTTTGAAATGAAATAGCAAATTGTCTCAAATCTCTATGGTAAGGTGTATTCTTTTTTCCTCCCAGTGAAATTGTGAAGACTCATAAGAAACTCATCCCCAAATTAACCAATACATAGAATGTAGAAAACATGTCCCACATCTTTTCACTAGTCTGAATGGGTAAGTGTAATTCTCATTCTTGTTTTATAACCTACTTAATCTCATCACACAGAGTTCATTTTTCCTTAATAGACCTGACACAAACTCTTTTGCTATGTAGAGTTTGTTTCTAAATCAAAAAATTTAGGCGTGTTTTCCTTTCCTTCTCCATCATCTCAGCTATGCACTTGAGAAACAGTCCTACAATGCAAGATGTTTCAAGTTCAGGTGATTTGACACAATGGTCCAAATCTTATAATTTGCTTGGGGTTTTTTTGTGGGTTTTTGTTTGTTTGTGGGGGGTTTTATGTTTATTTTGGTTTTTTGGGAGGGAGGTTTGGTTTTTTTGTTGTTGTCTTGTTTTTCAATAAAATGTTGGAATAAATGTATTTTTTATCCAGTTTTTTAAGTTGCATTAATTTTTATGACATAATGGAAATCATCACGAATCAGAAGATTATTTTTGAACTTTTCAGTGAAACTTACTGCTGTTGTTTTTAAAATATCTAGCCTTTGAATTTGCTATTTAACATACTCCTAAGTTGTACATGGAATGTAAAGTATTTAATCTTACCTTGACAGATTATATTTTAATATTGAATGTCTGTCATATGAATGAAAAGATGAATAATGCAAGGTTATCATTTTATCTAGTTGTAAACATTGATTCCATTTTTCTCTCAAAACTGCTCTTCCCTTTTCTTTTCAGTGTGATGTTATCCTTTTAATAGTGATGACTATGGAACCATTCATCTTGTCATTTTTGGAAGCAACATGAGCATATTGTTTTCTATGGTGCCAGGTGAAGAAATAACTAGCAATTAGCAGAGCTCAACCACACCATTTTTTTCCCCTCTTTGATTCTGCTTATGTTCTCTCTGATTTTTGTGATGCTCACCAGGCAATACTTTCCCAGAGGAAAATATTTCTAAATTCTGAATATATTGCTTACGACCATGGAACAAAATATGCTCAGTTGCAAACAGAGCTCTCCAGGGAATCAGAGCTTTAAAACCAGTATCTTAAAACAAAATTGCATGAAAATATTTTGATGTAAAATGCTATGCATGGTTTGCAAAAGGACATTTAATTTAGACTGATTTAAATAACCATTTTTACACATTCGCCATAATAAGGGCAGCAAGTCATCTCAGATGTATGAAAAGAGTATTATTCAGAATTTACAGCAGGAAAATTTTGAGGTAAAAGGGTGAGAAAATTAACTGATTAGAAGGATGAATTCATTTCACATAATTTCAAACTATATGTATTAGTTAAGACTTAAGAAGCACTTCTAAAGCATGATTCATCTTTCACTTTAGATGACTGCTTTAGGTTGAGATAAAGAGCTTGCTGGAAGCACTTGTTCCTCTTCCTTTTACAATTAAGAGATGTGACACTGATGCCCTAAGATTTTTGTATGGAACTGGTATTAAGGGAAGTGGCCTTAAACATAATTCAGTACTGCAATTTATACAAATAAAAAGTTGAGATGATCATGCTTCTGTAAAGTGGTCTTCATGACAGATAAATTACAAACTTCTTACACATTTATGCAAATATTTTTTTCCATTTGCACATCTATAATCTACTTTCCTTACAATGAAATGTATGATTCGTTCCATGGAGCTGCCAGAGCATTATGTCTATATATGTTAACTTTATAGAAATTAAATATTAGGGAATCACAGACAAACTACACTTAGAAACAATAACCTCAGGAAGATTTCCATAAAGCTATGATGATGACTGACATCAGATAAAGCTTTTGTCTTTCTATTTAGAAGTTTAAAACCTGACTTTCAATTTATTTTTTCCAATCATCCCAGTTTTATGGTGACAACACTCACTCATCTACAGTCATCTGTTTTTTTTAATACAAATTAAAGGGAAATCTTAATCAGGTTCTAGCAGATGCAAAACTACAGATCAACATTTTTTACACATCAAGCAAGTAAATATATTCATTTTGCATCACTGAATATTTAATCTCACAGCTTTTTTCTAAGTGTTGGTTGAGGTTTGGTGAATTCCTGCATCTGATGATCTCTAGTCTGAGGAATCCCACACTAAAAATTATCAGACCAGTCAGTCAAAGGAATTTAAGGAGATTGTTTACATAGTCATGTTGACATATGACTACATGTAATGGGTTTCAAAGATCCCCCAGAGAGCTTAGTAAGGCATTAGATGCATTTATTATCTTTCAATTCACTTTGCTTAACTTCATATTTATTGAAAAAAAAAAAAAAAGATGAAAAATCATCCTTAAGGATGCATTTCTTCAACAAACATCCACGTTTTTCATGAAATATTCAGGTACAATGAATTTCATGACTGCTTCTATACTGTACTGAAGTTAGTTCCATGTTTCTCTTGTAAATATTGGAAGAATATCAAGAAGAAAAACTGCATGTCCTTCTGTATATTAGTGATTAGTGACCTTACCACTGTTAATGATTAGTGATAGGTGCAAAATTCTGCTTAGCACAGGTAATACAAAAAGCATTTTGTTTATGCCATGTATTTCAGTACCTATTTTGGCACATGCTAGAAAAAGGAACAAAGTATGCACTTCCAAGTTTCAGACAGGTAAGTAAATGTAGCATTTCAACAAGACAGAAACTCAAAGGAAGTGGATAACCCGGCAGCCAAATGTTCTCTTTCACAATTAGAAGCAGAAAATAGTACCTGTCAAAAATATAAAACGCCAGTTCTCTAAACTGGTTAGGAAAAGACACAGAGTTTCAGTATATAAACTTATCTAAGTTAAGTGAAATTCAGGAGATACTGGTATTAAGGGAAGTGTCTATACTCTAGGGATATACCAAGAAAGAGTAATTGCTTCTAAAATGACAAATGTACAGAATATTCTGTGCAGTTTCTTTTGATGACAACATCTTAAAATCAAATACTGATATGGATTGGAACACTTCACTCTGATTCGTCCTTCCTTATCCAGTATGACTCTTGATTTTTATACAGTTGATTTCTAAACCAACTTCTGACACATTCTTTAGAAAATAAGGATTAAATAATAGATGTTAAATGATCCATAGTTGCTAGTAGCTTTGGCATTTACAATGAAAGAATAAAAGAATTGTTTAGATGCCACTGAGACCCCTTCTGTCTCCTGCAGGCAATAGATCTCCAAGCCCTCCCTCTGCTGAGGCAGCAGAACAAAGATCTCCCATCTGATTTTTCAGTCCAGCTCTCCGACCTCATGGCAACAGGGAAGAAGTCAAACCCTGGATTTCTTTCTATAGTCTACACATGTTTTCAAGAAGCAGGCCACTTCGAAAAATGTTTACATCCTCTTCTTAAATACCAATACATTATACATTTTAAATGAGATTATCATCTCACCTATTATTTTCTGATTTTGTTTTGCATTCTGCCATTTTAAGACTATTAATGTTTAGTCAGAGCTCACTCAATGGGCCAGAGAACAACCAAGGTGAGATTTAAATGTGTATCAATTTTTTACGGTGTAATTTTATAAATATGGGTTGAGTATGGGCTGAATATCATTAAATTATTCCCTTAAATTTTTATCTTAATCTCTTTAGACTTCACCAAATTCTTTTCAAATACACGAAAGATAATTTGTCTTTTCAAATGCTGCTACTTTTTTTTTCATTCCAGAAAGGTTTTGAGTATAATCAGAACATTGCCTACTTTTAAAGTACAGCTTTACTTGCTTTCACCCTGCCACTGTTTGCAGATGCTCTGCTAAGCCCTGTTCTGCAAATGCTGCTGCAGCACTGCTGACTCACACATTCTGGAGGCATGTAATGCTTTCCAAGAAGGAGCTGGAGATACTAGCTCATGCAAATATGTGTCTCTCCAAACGACAAGCCCACAGTAATTTCTACCCTATCATGTGATTTGCCCCATCATGCAATGTGACAAGGGGCATGCATTTCTGGAATCACTCAAAACTGGATCATTACCTCCACGCATCCTTTAATTATGTATCCTAGATTACATAGGACTGGAAGATCTATCACTAAAGAATGAAACCATGTAGAAACACAGGGCTAGAAGGCACTTGAGATGTGTTCTAATCAACCCAATAAACAGTTCTAGTTGAACTACAGGTTCAACTAGATTTATGACCTTATAGTTTAAGATCTTCATCTAAACTACCCTTAAAATATGCACATTAACAGAGAAGCCACAACCTTCAGGAAAATCATTCCAGTGTGCTTCACCATATTCTCACCTGCTTTCACCAATGAGACCAAATTCTTTTCTTCTTCCTCCTCTTAGTTATTTCAGATTAGATCCTCTGCAAATGCCAGTAGACATCTCTAAAGACCAAAAGACCAAATGCATGTCCAAAGCAGGTCTACAACCCAGCTAGCAGTAGAGAGGATGATGGCATGATTCATCTGACCTAGTTTAGATGTCCACATAGAAATAACATGAATCACACTGCTTTTCTCCTCTATACAGAGAAACTGGGAGACAAATCTTACTCCTGAAAACTGTTAAAAAATCTTTTCTTTTTATTAAAATGAACAATCTTCTTCCAGTCATAAGGGGGGGTTACATTCCGCCCCTATGTAGTTTAACTTAATTCTGAATACAACCAAAAGGAAGTCTAAATTGCCCAAATTATATGCTTAATTGGACAACATTTAGGAGTTCAAAATTCAGCACTGCCTGACTAGCTACTTTAAAATGTTTTGCTAAACTATTTCAGAATTGCATGTCTTCCCTAAGTCATGTTTACTGTGGGAAACACTAAGTTTTATACATAATTTCAGGCAAACTGCACCTGAGTCAGTCCTTCAGTCTTCAACTCAGACTTCTGCCTCAGTGCAGAATCCACATATGCCCCATTTTGAATTTCAGCTCTATTTTCCAGCCTGTGAAATAGTTCTAGCTGCTTTCCTTTGTTGAGAGCATGCTGATTTCACCATTCAACACAGTGGTGAGAATGGCGCCTGAAACTGCCCAAGAACCACATCTGAAATGTCTTTTTCTATTCTGTGAACACTTGCTAGCCAATCAAATTAACATTTGCAAAAACTTTAGTATCTGTTTAGTGGAAATTTATTCAAGATCATTACCAACTTACTTATGTGAATGCCACATTGAAGATCACAAAGAGATTTAGAAAAGCCAGTTGACTTAATAGCTGTGCTTCTCAGATACCCACATTTTTGATCCACTTCCCTACAGGGAAATTAGATTAGTTTAATCCATCTTCTTACCAGTAAATATAGTTTCATTGTTATTTTTTGGTATGTTCTTATTTTTGGCTCCTAAATAATTCAGATTCCAAATAACTGAAATTAGATGTCTAAAATGCTCCAGTTTCCTCCTTTTCTGTTTAACAAAAAATAAAACTTTCACCCTCTTCCATCTTTTCCTACCTCTAAAATCCAAAGACAAGTACTAGGGAACTTCAGAATTTGTATATTGACAAAAGAAACCAATCAATGGAAACCACACGGAGAACAATTCTGAAGTGAACATGCTTAGATCTTACAAACGCTGCTCCATAGCTGTACAGAGGGGTCCTTTACCTGATAACAGACTGAGCAACATGTGTGACAGATGAAACTATCTGTTTCTACGGGATCTCAATAGGACATGTGGGAACATTTTACCCTTTCCTCCTTTTTTTAGTGGCTCTGCATGAGAATCTGATTTCTGCCCCTGTAGTACCATATATTGTGATATCATCTGTTAAAACACATTTTGCCTCTGTAATACTAAGTAAAAGGCTCATTATAGACCTTTCAATTTTATAGTCCAGTTCATATATATATTTATATGTCAATATTGCCCAGTTCATATTTATATGTCAATACTGATGAAAGCAGTTGATATTCACTAAAAAATGACAACGCCAAACTCAAAATCCTCAAGACAGCAGATAAAGATCACATCTGTTTATCATACCTGCCACATAAGTACACAGGGTAGTGATTCATCTCAGCTACCACCTCAGCTAAATACCATATTCTCTTTTTCTTAATAGTTGAAACTTATGGGATATTTAAGGTATGACTAATCTGACACATTTTAGATGTTTATGGGAAAATGAATCATGCAAAAATATTTATGTGGGCATGAGTCATCCACAAAAAGTGCCTCTCTCCATTTTATATTGAGGGAGCTGAAGGTGACAAGCTCATCAATCCACTCTATTATATCAACCATCATTAGTTTAGCTATTTCACATGTTTATCTTGGTTATCTCAGTTACAAATTTACTTATAACTTCTATATCATTGTCTTGGAAGAGTTATATCTGAATTTCTCCTGTAGAAAATTAGATCAAACTCTGTTTGCTCCAGAGGTTTATTTGCCCAGAGATTATTTTCTTGCAAGTAGATAAAATATTTTAAATTATGTATTCATCTAACTTCCACTGCATGAATGCAATCTGTATCACAGAATAATTTCTGGTGAAAGTAATGAACTCTTAAAGAAAATATATAACCTGTACAGACAATGAACAGTATGACTCTGCAAGCTGGACATCATATTCCACTTCTTTTTGATGTCACTTAGTTTAATGTTGACCCAATAGTCACAGAAAATAAATGTGTATGCATCTTCTTTATGTGTATTTCCCACTGGACATATAACTAATAGCTTGCTCCCAGATTTGTTTCAGATCACTTCTACTAATTCTTTCCAAGAATGCCTGTGTGGTTGGTTCTACACACAGGCTTACTATGGGGACCACTCTGAAAAAACAGTATAGCTGAAGCTGTGTAAGCTTCAGCACTCTCCACACTCTTTCAGTATTGCTCCTTAAAGCTTCCCATTCCTTTTATCTTTCTGACCCCTATGGCACAAAGCAAAGTCCCTTAGGTTTATTTTGGTGGGTGCAGTACATGCTTCCTATTGCTGCAGACTAAAAAATGCATTTTTAAAAAAATTATGTAAAATCAAGAGTGCACACACAGCCAAGCAGTAACATGAAAAGGATCTTCTAGAAAGAAGTTCTAAGTGGTGTGGACATGAGCCACACTGCTATTTGCCCTGCAGTCTGCTATGTCTTGAGACCTGTGCAGTTAGCAATGCTGAGCCAGCAAACTTTCAGTTCTGGGAGATCCTCCTGTAATGTTAAGGGCAGGGCTGTAGTGTTTTCTTCCTCTTGTGTACCTTTCATCTCTCTTCTGCATATTGCCTGCAGTTTCAAAACTCGTGACAGGGCTCCCTCACCCTCTACAAACAGAGAGAAGAGGTACAGGAGAGAAAAGTAATACAAGTGGAGTGCTGTCTACTGAAGACTGGAAGTAGCATCCCTACTCTCCAGTCCCTTTATC
This sequence comes from Anthoscopus minutus, assembly GCA_013399455.1. NCBI lineage: Eukaryota > Metazoa > Chordata > Aves > Passeriformes > Paridae > Anthoscopus > Anthoscopus minutus. The sequence continues at coordinate 42,712 of VWYI01020296.1, forward strand.
AAAAGTCCCTGCCAAATCTAGTTCCATACTGAAGGCTATGAAGAATGGGATGGGAGAAGGAAAATGAAGAGCACCGATCTGCTGTGATCATCCAAGGAGAGAAAAATTTCATTTCAGTTCCAAAAGTATATTTCTTTTAAAAGACAGCCATGGAAATTAGTCCTACTTTAATCCTGACTCATGAGTGATAATTCCAGCTCTTGAACACCGACTATTACTCTGAACACAGGATATACAAAAGATGTAAAACCTTTCTCCATGATCATGAAAATCATTTGTCTTTACATAAATAAAAAACTCCCTTCTCAAATGCCATGCATGTAGAAATGATTATATTTCCAAATTAGCAAATAACATACTGTGAAAAAGAAGAGGACGGTGAACAGCAAGAAACTTCTCAGTCTCTTGAGACCTGCTATTCTCTTCTGTGACCAGAAGTTCATATGGTTAGTTTGTGCATATTTAGTATTATAGGAAAGTTCTGAGAAGTAATTTCCTTCCTCTCTTTATTGGTGGGTCTAAGTGGGATTGCATTTACAGCAGAGATACGGGATCATCCTGTTCTTTCTGGAGACTCATATATTGCTCTCAGTGGTTCAAGAAGACTTCACAATCCAGTATGACTGCTGATGAAAGACTCAGCTCCTTGAAGATGAGAAACTGCCCTCAGAAACTGGTTATTTGACTCAGAGCTAACAGCAAGGAAGGCATCCTTTTCTCTTCGAGCTAGCAGATAACGCAAATCAATATACCTCAATTAATCTTGACGCTGCTCTAAAATAAAGATACAAATAGACACATAGTAGGAGGCTCAAAAACAGAGCACATGTACAAGGAAAAGCACTTCAGAAGTGTGCTTCTGAAGCTTCAATGAGCATTACCTGTGTAAAGCTGAGTATTACAACATTTTTTAAACAACAATTTTGTAGATTCTCTGACTTATTCCTATCACGAGGATTTTTCAAAATTTTTTTTCAACCTGACATTTTGCTGCATCATTTGGTTCCACATATATAATTGGTTTTCTGTATGGCATGAGCCATAATTATGGGTCATTTAGGAAGCATGAAAAAGAGAAGTAGCATGGTAAGAGTCATTGTGGATCAACTGAAAATATAGGGCTTAGGAAGCTTTCATCTACATGAGAAAAGATGACAACCATACATATTTTTTGTGGAAAAATGCACCGTACCATAAACAATTCCACTGAGTAGACACAGGTCTGTGAGCACTCATATTACAGCCATATGTCTTTATAGATGGCACATACAAAAAAGAACTCAGAGGAGTAATGAAAAAAAGGCAAAAAAAATCTATATAAAAGAAATTTTTCTACTTTAGGTAGAATGTTCCCTGCTTCTCGGGCTTAACTGGTTTTAGCTTTTCTAAACCCACAATAAACAATAACACAACTTTAAAATTTCAAAGTTCTGGCTTTATTTTTTTATCTGTTGATGCAGCTTATGCATAATTTATAACTTGCTGCTACAATCTCACCAAATCAATAGTTTTCAGTAATAAATAAGTAAACATATAAGTACTACTGTATGGCTTAGTTTATATGGGCAGGTAAGACAACAATGCAGCTGTATTCTTCTTTAACAGTGTTCTTCTGGGATGGAGGAAAAATAAAGTGAATAATATTTTTATATTAATAATAATATTGTAATTTGTAGTATCAAAATAAGGAGACAATTACTGCCAGAAAATCATTTTTTGACATTTAAAGCAGGATTCATTTCACCTTATTTGAACCATACAGAAATCAAACACTTCCCCTACCTCAACTATTTGTATAATCAGTGGACAATCAGACAGGCACGTCCTCATATTTTATCCTTGAGGCAAATCTAAGGTGTAAGATTAATTAAAAAGATGTTTTAACTTTGCAAGCCATATTTCCCACTCACACAATTCACCCTGTGGCAGCCATTATGGCAACAATGCACCTTAGGATGGGATAAATGGAACTCTGGAATTCCTTTTCTTTCCTCATTAACTAGGCTGAGCGTAAATGAGGCAATTGAATAGACACTCTTTTAGCTACTTTATAGGTGACTAAGAGTAGAGAATATTAATCCCACTATTTGAGTCTGTAAATTCAATCTGGTTTAGTTCTTGGTACTTAAGAGTTTACCTAGCTCATGGGTCTTTAACTGCCACAATGATAATTTCAATTAATACACTGGAGTGGGGGATGGAAATATAAAAGGGGAAAATATTTTATTACAGAATTCTTTACTTTTTGGGAACCTTTAGATGTTAAAATATCTTTATACCTACCAATAATAGATTTGTTTTTAACATCCATAAATGTCTGTTGCTTGACACACAGGTCAGTTATCACCCATTTAAGAATTCAATAATACCCATCTTTCATTTCTACAGTAAGGATGCAGCACACTGCTATTTCAATACATTTTTTCCTAAAGAATACTGTACTGTATTGAAATCATTTCTTAATTCATCCCATAGAAATATATATACTCCCACAGAATAGTTCCCATAGGAAAGCAATACTGCAGTGAAAAGTCAGGACTGTGCTGACTTCAAGGTACTTTTACTAGCATACTAGTACTTCCACTGCAGACCCACATAAAACAACTTTCTGAACTAAATCTTTATTTCCAAAAGTCCACCTAAAATAAAGTATTCTAAATACCTGGATCTCCTTACACTTTAAGATTCCAGAATTTTTTTCCCCCTCCCTGGGTCTGGCTGCAAGACTAGCTAATTTCCTGAATTTAAGATAAAATCCAGGTATGCAGCAATTTCCTGTTCCAAAAAATAAATTCATTTCCCTAAGAAGCTCTATGATCAAAACATGCAGGAGAGCAAGATGTGAAAGTAGGAATCCACTGATTAAATAATAACACTTCACTTTTTTAAGAATGCTTGTATATGAAGTTGAGCCAGCTCTACAGAGATTTCTAAGCAGCATCCAAGCATGCTGGAGGTGAATGAAAACCTCTTTGTACACTGATGTTCTCTGTCTTTCTAACTTAGCCAGAATCAGAAGAGATCTATGTGTTTTACCAACACTTGGGCCAGCAGGGTCTTCTCCCTTCAGAGGAAGATGAAGAAAACTGCTCACCCAATTCTTCAGAGCATATCCTTTTCTGTTATCTCGCTTTAGGAAGATTATTATTTAAAAGCAAAAGTCCTAAAATTATTCTGAGAGTTACTTTTGAGAATCAGTTGAAAGTAACACGCAACATAATATATTGTTAATTTTTAAGTGTAGCCGAGGTTGTGGCATCCATCTGTGTCCCAAAGCAGCTTCCAGAAGAGCAGAGGACAGAATATAGCCAAGTTCCACAAATGCTCCACAGATAATAGTTTTCAGACCAGAAGAGAAATTCCCCAGTAACAGTTTCTAAGTTCCACTGAGAAAAACAATGCTGTGTGGGATCACCTATTTCTGTTTTATCACACAATTATTTGCTATGGTTTGATCTCAAAGACCAGAAGGGAGACTGAGCGTAGGATTTCATACTGGTCATAGTGATAAGAAGTCATTGTTTATTGATGTTACTGGCCCTTGATCTTTTTTTTTGCACTGTACTACGTCTGATCCTTGACTGTGGAACACACAGGAAATTCATTCATGTTGTGCATTTAATGGAACTCGGTGATTACTTCTTCCCAGGAAGGAAAAACCTGAGCTAGTGAGAGAGATTCTGGATCAAATGCTGACAAAAAACATACTGCATTTTCAAATAATGTGTTAAGTATGCTTATCTGAAGGAAATCAATTATTTGGCTTAATAGTGAGAACTGTTTTGTTCTATTATTTAAAACGCAGGAAAGAAATCTATTTTGGAGAAGAGAGTGTGAATAGTTTTCAAAGCTGCTTGAGTTTCAGCTTACATTTTCATGCTGAATGCATTAAAAACTACGAAACAAGCATATTTAATTCTTTCAGGAAGAAAGCAAGTGCAGCCAGATTTTTTATACTCTGTTCAGCATTATAGATTAATACACAAAACAAGACTATCAGTTCCTTGGAAACCTCCAAGAAAAGCCAGGGCTGTTATAGTATTTTGTTCTGAGATCAATCTAGTACACTCTGCAAGAACCAGAATCCAAGATACTTTGGCACGGAGACCTCTAATTTTTGCATGTCACCGCCACTGATAAGTTAAAAGCTGAAACTTTAGAAATTGAAGTACTCCTACATATTTATATAAGTACAGTTTTTGAGCACCTTTGGGAATTTATAAACTACAGCACCTGTAGAGTTAGGTACCGGCTAAATGGCCTTGAATTTTCAGATTACAGCTCTGAAGGTAGACAATGAAGTTCTCTCCAGCTTCTGGTATCTGCTATCAAAGGTACATTTGTGAATGAGTCATCTAAGAATATGATTGTTGAATAGAATTTGACTTCTTCCTGGCATCACATGAAAGACAGCTATCAGCTGGACAAACTAAGCCAATTTACTCACTTGTATCAAGAATGTCTGCCATTTTACAGCTTTATACAGAATATTATGCTCAGCAGTCTGTCACACATCACCCTGCAATTTTTGTGTCAGTTCTTAATGTGGGAGCCCACTGAGGTTGGTGCTTAACTACCACGTTTTGTGTTTAATTGCTTCTTTAGACATAGTCTCTTGATCTAATGTTTTAAAGATGATTTGCAGACTTAGAAGCTTTGCTTTCACTGAGTGTCAAGTGCTAAAATCTGAACAAAAATCCAGTTTTCTTACTGTGTGATAATAAATAACACAGTGTACAAGTCACTTGTCAGTCATAGTTACAGAAACAGTGAGAAATTAAACAGCACTTTGAAATGGCTGCATTTAATTGAGCGAACAGGTTAGACTGCTTATGCCATTAAAAGGTACCCAATCTAAGACCAGATCTAACAGATTCTTGGATAGGTGCTAAGAGCATAGTATTTTGTAAAAAAACTTTATCAGCTTCCACATCATGCAAAGAAGGCTCCATTTTAAATTAAAGGTGTACTTCTGATCTGTGTGTGTTTCAGTAACAGAAATACTGGCAGACTCCATACAAAACTAATGGGTACTATCATCATACATGCTCAATCTGTTTCATAGATTCTGCAATATAGTTAAGCTAGAGTGGGAAGCTGTCTTCTGAGATGATAGACTGAAATGTATGTTATGTTATATATGTTATATGTTATATGTTATATGCTATATGTTATATGTTATATATGTTATATGTTATATATGTTATATGTTTTATGTTATGCTATGTCATTAAGGACTAAGAACTGACAATATGGAAATCGAAGTAAAATAGTTCATATTTTCCACAATAATGGAGGGTACTTTGGATCACTGAATAGTACTGAGAATCATGAAAACCCAAGTTCCAGTATCCCCAAAATTATGAGATGCTGGCTATCTGTGANATCATCATACATGCTCAATCTGTTTCATAGATTCTGCAATATAGTTAAGCTAGAGTGGGAAGCTGTCTTCTGAGATGATAGACTGAAATGTATGTTATGTTATATATGTTATATGTTATATGTTATATGCTATATGTTATATGTTATATATGTTATATGTTTTATGTTATGCTATGTCATTAAGGACTAAGAACTGACAATATGGAAATCGAAGTAAAATAGTTCATATTTTCCACAATAATGCAGGGTACTTTGGATCACTGAATAGTACTGAGAATCATGAAAACCCAAGTTCCAGTATCCCCAAAATTATGAGATGCTGGCTATCTGTGAAGATTTGGGGAAGTCCTGTAATTCCCACAGTTAGAAAGCACCTCTTAGACCAGCAAGCACAAGCATTAACCCAGAACTGCAGGGTCCATCACTAAACCATGTCCCCATCTACATGTCTTTCAGAAACCTCCAGGGATGGTAACATACCACTTCCCTGGGCAGTCTGTTCCAGCACTGGACAACCTTTTCAGTGAGTAAATTTTTCATAATACCTAATCTATGCCTCTCCTGGCACAAAGTGAAGTCATTTCCTTTTATTCCATTCTATTATTTTGCAATGTTAGGATAATATACTTACTTGTACAGAAGGAGGCTATGAAAATTGTTTATAATTTGATCAGTATGTTTTATACATCAAGAGACAAATATTCTATCTATACTTATGACTAAATGAACACAGGAAATTTGTCTGAAATATTATTAATATTACATCTTTGTTTACATATTCCAAAAACATATAAAAGTATATGACTTGTCATATGTGACTGTCATGTCTTCTATAACTGATAGCTTGTTCTATTATCTTCTATAACAATGATGAAAGAAAGGTGGGGAATATTGCACTACCAAAAAAACAGAAAATGTGAACAGATAAAGATGATTCTTACATACATCTAATAAATACTGCCTGAAAAATAAAATCAGACACAATTCCAATCTCCAACACACCAAATACCTTTCATGAAAGTAATATAGTGAAATGCAGACTATTCATCAATCTGTCTGGATGGACTGATAATAATTTGTTATGCAAAACAGGAAGCAAGAAGACATAGACCTTACAAAAGAAAACAGATGGAAGCACACACTGAGAAAAGTGAAGGCACAAAATGTGAAACAACTAGAAACAAACATGCAAGGTAAACAAAGAAAAAGATCAATAAGAACAGTAACTGCAAGGGGAAGACAAAGGAAGGCTGGTCCACTATTCATCCCGTAACAGGGAAAAAAAGCTATCAAGTTATGGCACTAAGAAAACTTTAACCTTTAATGCATTTACTGCTTCAGTCTTCACTAAGAGAGTTAGATGTAATCAGGCAGATAATGCAAATAACACAAACAATGCACTTAAGGTAGAAGAAAGGAAGAAGGTTAGAGAATACACTCATTAGTTAGTTGGCTTTAAACCATTCAGAAATTATGAAATTCAGTGAGTATAGAGAATTTGCTGAAGCAATTTCAGAGGCACTTCAAAACCTCATGCATGGTGAATGGGATTCTGGAAAACTGAAAAAACCAAACAAGTCACCTATCCATCCCTGAAAAAGGGAAAGCAGAAAAAGCTGGAAAATTACATGTATCAGTCAGACTACTCATCATTTCAAGAAAAACACTGGAATATATCAGCAAACAAAAAACACTACAAGTAGCAGCAGAAGGGATGATGAGTAAAAGTGAAACAATTTCTTAAAGCCAATTTCTATGAGGGACAAAGAGGGAGTAAAAGAAGATTTTACTTGTTTAATAGGAAAAAGCAAGCCTTAGTGAAACTTCTGATAAATATTGTTCTCTAAGTTCTCATAACCTGACTTAAAATGGTCTAAATTAAGTTACTCTAAACTAGCAAAACCAGTTGACAGCTATATTCAGAGAGATGAAAATGGCTCCCTGTTAAACAATATACTGACAGAGATGAAAAGGGTTCCCTGATAAAAAGAATATACTGATTTGTGATTCCTGGGAATCTACTGTTGGCCTAATCAGTATTTTCCTTAACAAGCAATATTGGCATCGTTTATTAAATGTGACCTTATGAAATACAAACATATTGCCAAGCTGAAGTTAGCAGTAAGCATTTTTGCTGACAAAACTAAAATTCAAAACGACCAGAACATATTGGATACATGTTCTGCAAAAACAGAATTAATTTCCCCAAAGAGAAGTGAAAAATACTTCATTCAGGCAGAGGTAGTCAATGGCAGAAATCCAGACTCTAGAATAACTCCCTGCAAGAAATAAAACATCTGGGGGCTTTCATTAATATAAAGTTGGACAGGAGTCTTCTATGCCATGTAGGAAAGGAAGAGACTGGACAATTAGTGCATTAAAAAAAGAGAGAAGATAGCCTGTAAAACATGTAAATAATCTTTCTGCTGTAGCTGGCTTTAAGATGCAGTTCCCTGCAACATTACATTTGATTTTGGAACTAGAATCCCCAAAGTATCTGGACTGTCTAGAAGAAACGGAGGGCACAGTAACAAAAAAAATCATCTGAGATGATGATTTAAATACGACTTTTAATGAAAGATACAAGTTAAATCCAGCCTAAAACAGGAAAGGCATGATAGAAGGTAACTGCAGAGAGGAACAGAAAAAATATTCTTCATGTCTACTGTGGGTAGTGGAAGTAGTAATAAGCTTTAACTTTGGAAAGGGAGATTAATTTAGGCATAAAGAAAAATAGTGATAGCTATGGTCTGGAACAGATTGCATGATGAGAGTGCAGAGTAAACATCAGTGAGAGTTTAAAACACAAGTTAGACGAAAGCTGTTTAGTTTTGTTCTTTTTTGTTTGCAGCCTAAAAGATTTTGAGAGATTCTGTCGTGGCATTTCCCAGACGTTCATACTTTTCTGAATTCTTGAGCTTGTTACAATACTTGGTACCACCCTAACAAATCAGGAGAGAAGTGTGGTGTTTCACAAGATCATGTTAAGATGGGAAATGAGACACCATGAAGAAACACTGTTGATCGTAATGGGAAGAGATGAGAAGTTGAAGTCGACAGGTGACCTAGCAAACAGCCCAAATAGCAAATAGCCCAAATATAGAATCAAGGGTCTACTTGAGCTCAGCTGTCTGATAGCCAGGATGCTTGATAAATGAACATTTCAGCACGGATAATCATAGGACAGAGTGGAGCTTGGAAGATAGACCAATACTAAAAAAGAGTCACAAGATCCAAAGGCTAAAGATGCAAGGAAATGTGGTAGGACTGTAGCAAATTAAACCAGAACCAGGTTAACTCAAGGACAGTTACTTCTTTTTATGAAGAAAGGTTTTTTTTCAATCAGTATATACCAGTGGATTGTGTGAACTGCCACTGGATCATAATTTTCCAATGAAACTGCACCACCTACCAAAGTACTGAAAAGCCTTTCTGTAATGGAACAAGATCTCGTAAGTTGCAAGAGACTGTGTTAAAATTTAAAAGAAAAAAAGGATTAAATAATTGTTCAGGTGACAATGACATGGTTAATATTTTTAAGTACAGGAGTATCAGTTAAGTGAATGCAAGTAACATTTGAGTAAATAAATGAGAGAGACCTTTTGACTGTTAATGTTTGATCCTCTTTCTTACTCATGTCATTTTCATGTGAATATAAATCACATTTTAATATGAAGATAATTGTTACTGGAGGTGATCAGGCCATGTTCCACCCAGACGCTTTGCTCCCTCTCCTCAGTGGTTCTGTTACATATCCCAGAATTTCCGCTGGAAAAACCAAATCTGGAGATGACTTCTGCCAGTGATTGCACCAATGGGGGAGTACAGCAGCTGTGAGCAACGCAAGGGTCAGGAGAAGCTGAGCAGCCCTGCTGAGGGTCCTGGGGTGAGCAATCAGCGCAGGCAGGGTGTGCATTTGGAGGAATGGGGAAGCCCTGTGAGGTGTTAAGTGGGTTCACAAGAAATAAGGACAATTCTGTCTCAGAACAGAATATGCTGTAGGACTCTGCATGGATAAGGTTTGGGAGACTGTAGGTAGAGCTGGAGTCTCAGACATGGAATTTGAGGTGGTCTGAGAGAGAGAATTATACAGAGTTGTGGGGCATTCTCTTAGAGAAACCTAGGCTTTAGAGCTAGCAGACAAGGGAGACTTACGTGAGACTTAAACTCTGCACTGAGAAGTCCTCGAAGTTCTTCCTAGTGCAGCTGTGGCAATAACTCAATTCTGGGCAGAACTGTGATTTGGCACATGAAAGGCTTGGAGTCAGGGCAATAATGAATTTTAAAAACTTCTTCACTCTTCTAAACCCGATCTTGAGTGACCACTCAAACAGCTCATCCCCAAGGTACGATAAAACAGCTGTGCATGGTTTTACCTCCTTTCCACATTCTTTTAACTCTTTATGGTTTATAACAGGGAATATGATAGCTTTACCTCACACAGAATTCTGTTCCTGTCACTCCCAGAAGGATGCCTCAATTTCAAAAGCTTCTATCTCAGACTTTTAACTTAGGAGGAGTATTTCTGTCCCCTTACATTGTCAGTGTAAATATCAAGATACAAGTTATCTGTACAGCCTCTCTTTTTAAAGAGAAATATTGTGAAACATACTCCTGTATGAATCCTCCTACTCTAAAATGTACAACTAATATGGAATAGATCAGTCATGACCTACAGATGCCCATTTTCTTCCCCAACTGTAAAAATCATTACCCAAGCTGTAGAAAACTATGCTGAAAATATCTATAATTAGATGAGCTGAATGACAGCCCTTTGCATTATAAACCTATTCTTAAAATGTCATTCAGAACCATGTATGTATCTGAACCAGCTATGTATCTGAAAAGTGGTTGAATTCATGGCAGAATTAAATAGGTCGATTTTTGTGGTTATCATAAAAATTAAGTATCACTAAGATTTTTAGTCTGAGTACATGGCCGAGGTTCACATTTTTTTTCTTCAGCCAAACATATTATTATCTTCCTATTTTGATGCGAACAGAGACCAAGTTATTGTCTATAACTGTATGCCTGTGCATGTCTCCTAGGTCTTGATTAAATATGGAAGGCAATCTTGCATATTTTTATTTACACCTTCAGACTTGGATAACTAAAATTTGTATTACAGAGGCCAATTTGTAAAGCTTTCCCTTTACTCTTTGTCACATTAATACAATTCATTTTCATTCACACAGTAAATAAATGAATCCCTGCAAGACCTTAGGAGTATAGCACAACTTCTACATATCTCCCAGAAAAGCCATTGATGGCAAGTACATTGCACATCAGAAGCTGCTCTGTTTTGCATTCCAACAGCAGCAGCCAGTGGCCATCATGCATTTGTTACTAAAATCATTTGGAACTCTCTGATGTGCTTTGTGGAATCAGTTGCGTATGAAAACAGCTCATTGAAGGGTGGCAACCCTTTTGTGTGATTAAGAGTTCTACACCTGTCCCTTGCTCATCAGAAAACATCAAAGCAATTAACAGAATTGCTCATGAAAGCCTGCTGCAATATTTAGTTAAATCTCCACACCAGGCATATTCTATTTATCACTTACAGTGTATTTAAAAAAAAAAACAACAAAACACAAGATTATATAGTCTCTCATCTGCAATTTTTGCTCTGTATCAGCCATTTTAAAGAAAACATCTTGAATTCACAAAACTGCATTTCTAGAACTTCTCTACAATAGGCAAGTCATTAAGCATAGGTGATACTATCAAACAGAATTTTCACTATCATATTTGGAGGGGAGGTATATTTCATATTGAAAGATCCCTTAAATATGTATTCTCCTTTCCTCATTTCTCTGTCTCATGAAATCATGTTCTTGATGCCAAGCCATAACCAGTATACAAATATTAAATATAAAACAATAAATTATTATGACCATCACTACCTTACTTTTTTAATGCCTCAAATACCTCAATTTGCTTCAGAAGTAATACTCAAAGCATGACAAAATTATCTTTAAAACAAATCAATTAGTGAAAAAACAGAATATGTATTCACCTCAAACTTTTTCATACTCATGTAATTTGATTAGCAGACAAAACACACTTGAGTGTAAAGCCATATACTGCTAAAAGTATTTACTGTTAGCAAGGATGCTCACAACAAAGTATTCACATGTCAGTGACTTCAAAGTGCTCCTTAGGTCTTCTACAACAGAGAGTAGGAAGATGACTGGGATGATTGCTTGGAGACATGGTTTAGTGATAGACCTGGCAATGTTAGATTAATGGTTGGACTAGATGATTTTAGAGGTCTCCTCCAACCCTAACAATTCCAGGATTCTATGATTAAGGTAAAGTATCATGACCTGGAATAAAACAAACTCAAAACCCACACAATTCCTAAAGAAATTACTCATGTTCCTAAGAAGAATGATTTGAGTAAGGTTTGTATATGGTAGATACTCAGATCAAAAATACAGGAGAAGAGGGCTCTGTCTCCACAGCCCACACAAATTGCTGCAATTCTGCTAACTTAGACTTTGGACTAGACAATAAAACTGCTTTAGGTTCTATATCTATCTGTATACACTAAATAGGCAGCATGCACACATCACACAGAAATACTGTTAGAAGACCAAACTGGCTTCCAGGAATGTATTTCAAAATAATTTTTAAAGTGCAAAGAGTGCAAAATTGTGTGCATTAAACTAGTTTCTACAGTCATCAATAGAAAAAAAATCATTATACATACGTATGTATGCATGTAGGTATATGCATAATAGGACTTAATCCACTGGCATGTCCTTGAGCAACATGATTACTTTACAACTGGATGTATGGTTCTTTTACCTTTAAATTCTTGTATCACAGCTGCTTTACCAATATCAGGCTTATTCATTTTCTTGTGCGGCTGGCTGCAGAACTCAGAGCAGCCTGATAGAGAACTATGAGAAAACATATATTCAATTCCTTCTTTGCTGCCCAGAGCAAACCTCTATTATTCTACATTACTTAAATTCCATATAGTTACTGTGTATAAACATTTTGGATATCTACTCCACTTATGTTCTGGTATCTTTACCAGATCTTTACCAACTGAATGACCTGTATGAACCAAATATCTTTAAGTGTCCAGACTGATACATGACAAAAAATATGTGACCATTCTGAGAACATTTCACAACAATGTAAAAAGTCAGAGTCACTTTTTAACCTCAACTTTTCATCAAAGATTACCAGTCATGGTACAATTAATCTAAGGAAAGACAGACATCTTCAGTGTAGGTGTGTATTTCAGATACAAATTCTAGATTTTGGTGTTACAGAGGCATCCAATACTGTTCCAGTTGAGTAAATCTGGACTATGGCTTGTTTTTTCCACAGACCATAAAAGGAGTGGGAATTATTTATATTATAAACATAAAAGATAGAATGAAGAAACTCTAGATTAAGTTCCCAAACATGATTTTTAATATTGCCTACTGTAAGGAAAATTTTCTTGTCAACACTGGGACACCTGCATATTAGTGTCTCCAGATGTTGGAAGCCTTGCAAAATACTTAAGTGATGAAATGTGCTACTGTACACAAAGTCTAAAATCTTGCCTGAAGTTTCTTTAATTACAATATATCCCATTTTCCAGGGGATTTTATGTGCAGAATAAAATTATTTTAGAGGAATTACAAGCTGAACATAATAAAATAATATAATCAAACACATTGATACATTTAAATCTGGGTAAAATATGTAGAAGCTCAAAAAGCAGTTTATGACAGTAAAATAAATTAATTCATTCCAAATGTTACACTACAGTAGGTAATATGCTTCTGCCAGATGTTTCTCTTTACACAAACTTTATTATGCTGCAAAGGGCAATTTATTTTAATGAGAATATTTTTTGAGGATAATATTTATTCTGGAAAGCAGTACTTCTCTAGCTCCACTTCTAATGAGAACAATTTCCTTTGATTCATTGGTGTTACCATTCATATGTTGACTCAGTCAAAACACCAATTAGATGCACACATGATGCAAGAGTGAGCAAGCAAGAAAATGCTGATTAGGGTCCCAATCCTGAAAATTCTTGATTAATATCACTAACATGGGGGAGTTCTTTGCATGAACTGATTGCATGATTAGGAGCTTTAAAGATGCAAAATTACTAAATAAATTAGAATGAATTCCAAGTATAGATCAGTTTCTTTGCTTCTGCGTATGAAAGTATTTCTCAAGTCCACTGAGTAGCTATTTTTTAAAGAAAAAATTTAAGTAAACATTGTTTAGGTTGTGTCATCATTAACTGTTTGTCTTTCCAGGCTATACTGTTGTTTCAGCCCTTTATCTGCAACATGTATTCAATATGCATTTGTCTCTTACATCTGCTACATATTACTTAGGTAGTGCTTCAGATCTAGAATCTGAATTCTGGTATTGATAAAATTCAAATACACATATACAAGTGCTCTCATATTTTCACCTATATCTACCTCTTACAAGCTGCTACCAAAAATACCACCTAAATTACATGCTGAAAAGCTGAAATCTAAAGAAAAGGGATTTTGCTTAAGAAAATAAAATTATTTACATTCAGTTTTAGCTTGCATGGGTTTTTACATCTTCCAGCTACTTTGGCCAACACAGATTTTCTCATGAAAAATTTAAGTCAGGATTAGATCTAGAAAAACCCAGATGTTTAAGCAAGCAAAAGGTAGCTTAGTTTATCTTTCAGTGCACAAATGGGTCCCCTGAACTTCTGTACCTTTTATGAAGAGTCTATCTGAAACTGAGGTCATAGGAAATTTATACAGCACATGTATCGTGCATAAGCTCAGAATTGTTCATTTCCTGAATTAGAAAGGCAAATAAACTGTTTTTTATCCCTGCAGAGCAATCTCTACAGGTAAAGTTCTGTTATAAAATTACATATTAAAAATACATTACCTTTCAGTGAGTACTGTAACTCGTCATGTAAATTTTAACAACATAATTTCTAAAGATTTGCCTTCTGATGTTGATTGCAAAATTACAATGTCCTCTGGCCCCACCTCTGAATCATAAAAATATCTGGTAGAGAACAGATTCTAGAAAACTGCATATAAGCAGGAATTGAAGTGATACAAAATAGATTCTTTAACTTTTCATTTTAAATTACATTAACAAGCTACAAATAAAACAAATCTGGTGACACAATGATCGTTTTTGTACACAATAGCTCTGAGTAGTATGTACTAAGTAGCTGTAATAAGTTAATGAAGTTTAACAGTTTCATAGCAAACTCAGTAACATTATTCTAAATTAGATTTTTGGTTTCACACAGAAATTGAGGACAGCCATTATTCTGGAACTTTTATTAGTTCCTCTGGGTTATTTTAGAAAAAAACATCACTTATATAGCTCAGAAACAATCAGCTTACTTACTACCTTAAAAAAATGGAGATTTATTTAGCATAAATGACATTTTTTAATTTGTTAACAGGAATATTATTAAGTTTATTTTAAAATGCTTGTTTTCAGGGACCACTGGGGTTTATATATTTTTATATATTTTTATTTAGAGTTCCTATAATCATAAAGTCAGAATTTCAGTTGGAAAGAGGCCTTATGATCTTTGAGTCCAACCACTCACCTACCACTGCCATGTCCCTGAGTGCCGCTACTACACGTCTTCTCAATTCCTACAGGGATGGTGATTCTACCTCTTCCCTGGGCAGGCTGTTACACTATTTAACAACCCTTTCCATGCAGAAATTTTTCTGATACCAAATTTAAACCTCCCTCCATGCAATTTGAGGCTCTTTTCTCTCCTTACATCATTTGTTACTTGGGAGAAGAGGCCAATGCCCACCTGGCTACAGCCTCCTTTCAGATACTTGTAGAGAGTGATAAGGACTTCCAGCTGTCTCCTTTTCTTCAGGCTGAACAGCTCAACCAACTTCAGCTGCTCCTCACTGGACTTGTGCTCCAGACCTTCTGCCACTTCCACTGTCCCTCTCTGGACACACTCCAGCACCTCAACATCTTTCCTATAGTGAGGGGCCCAGAACTGAACACAGGATTGGAGGTGTGGCCTCACCAATGACTACAAGGTGACAATCCCTGTCCTGTTCCTGCTGGCCACAGTACTGCTCATACAGGCCAGGATGCCACTGGCCTTCTTGGCCACCTGGACACACACTGGTTCAAGTTCAGCCACTGCCAAACAGCACCTGCAGATCCTTTCCTGCTGGACAGCTTTTCAGGAATTCTGCCTCCAGCCCGTGGTGCTGCCTGGGGTTGTGTCCACGTTGCAGGGTCCGACACTCCACACTGCTGCACCTCAAGCCATTTGCCTCGGCCCGCTGATCCATCCTGCCCCCCATGCAGAGCCTTCCTACCCCCAGCAGATCAACACTCCTGTCAAACCTGGTGTCATCTGCAAACTGACTGAGGATGCACTTGATCCCCTCCTCCACATCACTGATAAGGGTATGAAACAGGGTTGGCCCCAATACTGAGCTGCGGAGAATTCCACTGACAACTGTCCATCAGCTGTGTTTAACTCCACTCACAACCACTCTCTAGGTCCATCTGTCCACAAGGATTTTTATTCAGTGAAAACTGCACCTGTCCAAGCCAAGAGCAGTCATGTTCAAAAGCAGTATGGACATCAATTGATATATTCCTTCTCAAGTTACCTCTCTGTGCATTTTTAACAACTAATCTCACTACAGAATTTAAAAAAAAATACTTTAAATACATTGAACACAACTGCTATTTATTTTAATTTCTGATACCCTATATCTATTTTGATTTTTAAATTACTGTGAATGCACATTGCTTAAGGCAATGACCCTAAGCCCATGAATAAAATTCAGAAAGAATTATACATGCAGCAAAGTGATAGTAATCAAGAAAGGTAATAAGACCCAAGTGCCAGAAGGGTTTTCAGTCATTTGATACATATGTATATCTGTGTACCTAGCAAATATATCATGTTGTACTTTGAAGTGAGGTTAAGCTGGTAATATTGCTGGCATTATCAACAAGTGCACTGCTGTTGATTTTCAAGAGCACTTCCCACAGAATGGAAAGAAGAGAATGCCCGGAATGTGTTAAAGATGAAACAACTAGACTTGGCAATAGGTATGATTTCTACTTTTGCCTTTGCAATTCAAAGATGAAACAGAAAGAAAATCCCTATGAGTCATGCTGTAGGACTGTCCCATTAGTGACTGGCTAGTGACTGTATCTAGTGATTTCCCCACTGTGTCATATACTTGGCTGCCTTAACAAGAAAATCAGCAGTGTATCCTTGTAAAACTTGGCACTTTAAAAGCATTTCTGGTAAATTCAGACACATAGTTGAATTTCCTGGATATTTATCATTCCTAGAAATATTCATCATCATTGGTGAAATCTGCAAGAGATGTCCTTCAGCATCACTTACTAAAAAACTGGCGTCCATTCCAATAAATATTTTTCAATATTAATGAAAATATTATAGAAATAAATGTAGATTCAAGCTTTTTAAAGCATCAAACCATCTGACACAATTGTATAGATGTTAACATTGAAAAAGAGGCACAATTCCAATAAAACTGCTCTCAATCTTCACTGTGTCTGAGATTTTATTATGAAGATTTTTCAGGGTTTTCTTTTTCCTTTTCTTTTTCCTTTTCTTTCCAAATTAACCTCTCTCAGACCCAATGAATTGTTTATAACCTAGCATACTGTAACTTAGATATTATTAAATATGTAAAATAAAAACTGATTTAAAATAAACACATTTTTCTTACCCTGTGCTGTTCCTTTGTAGATGAATAGGTTATTTACTACTTTTTATTATCATTCTGTCCCATTCCAACTGCGCAGCCTGAGAAATAACTGAAGTGTGAAAAAACCCACAAATACATGTATTTACACATGCAGAAGACAAATACTGCAATTATACCATGCTAATTTATATGCAGATATATTGTAAGTATATATACATATATGGTACTGCTTTGACTGGATATTCACTTTGAGGATGAGTAATGCCTTCTGCTCACCTTGTTACAGACTGTTACCAATATCTCAAATTGCATCCAAAAGGGACAAGGACATCTACATATATTAGATCTATTCCTCTATTCTTTCTTTTTTAATCACCGACATTAATAACATTCTGGGAATCTGATTAAATACTTATAATATCATTTTACTTTTTTTTTTTTGCTAAACTTAACTGCTCCCACACTTTAACTTGCAATTTGTTTCTAAGGGTATTCTTCTCATCATTAAAGATTTAATTTAGACTGACAGAATTCATAATAACCATTTCCCTCCTTCAGTTTTTGAAAATCAGTTCCACATTAACTTTCTCTCTTAATCCTCTAGTGTCTACACACTTTTTCTCAATTTTCCTTTTTCTTTAGAATAAATTACAGTTGGAATAAATCGTGTTTAAATTCACTGAGTCTATGTTTTTACAGTTTGCAAATTTCTGTCTAACTTGGTTTAAGTCGAGCTGCTTTTTACTAAGAGCCAGGCCATAATGCAGGCTGTAAGAGGGAAAAGCAGTGTGAGGAGTTTGCCTGATACCAAAGTGCGGAATCGAGCAGCCAGCCCTGCAGAGGCAGTGGTGCCTCATCAGCTGCCATTCCTCACTCCACAGCTAAAACAGTGTGCTCTAGCACATAAACATGAGCATTAGAGAAGAAATGATTGACTGATTTGAGAAGAAAAAGCAAGTCACAGTCCAATGTGGATCTCAGCCTCCTGATTCAATACCTGTTTTTCACCCAGATTGCATAGCTGTGTCTCTCCTGAGATTTGGAATAGATTCTGATGTGCCAAGATGATTGTGCTTGCTCATAACCTTCTTTTTTCTTTTTTTTTCCCCTAAGACCGATTTTGGGTTTTTTAATCACTTAAGCACTTGGCTACTTAAGAGTCATTAATCATTAATTTAATCTATGTTATTTATTAATAAGCTTGCTTTCTTGCTAGGCCTCCATGTTCCTTTGATATTCTTGTAAAAATTGTACTGACTGTAACTTCTCCAGGTGCCACTAATCTGTTCTTATGTTTTGCTATCTTTACCTTTTCTCTGAATTATAAATGACCCTATATCCATTGAAATGTACCCAAATAAATTACATTTATTAAGCAAACACCGCTTGGTTTCTTTCTTGCACAGTCTCATGTTTACCTATTAAATAAAAGAAAGATTGCACATGCAGTAATTGCTTTATTGGTCATTATCTACTTAATGGCCACTCAGAAAGGTACTTACAGAAATAGCTGCATCCTGCTGCTGCAGCAGCAAATACAGATGGTTGAAATGGCCTCTGAGAAGAGGCTGTGGAACTATAAAAACAGTAAGATGGGCTGAAATGTGAAACTGAAACACAGTTTTATTCAACTTTCAGTTAATACAGTTTCTTTTTTGATCCAATTATGGATCCATTCCTATTGCAAGCTATGAATAAATGAGCAGAATCTTCTAACAAATAAAAATCACAGAATTACAGTGATTTTTAAAAATCTACTGGAACAGTAACATGTAAGTAAGGAAAAGTAACATGAAATTAATGCAGATTTCAACTCTGCAGGTTTAAATGTATGCTGATTACAGGAATTAAGATGCAGTTTACACGATAGGTCTTATTTGAAGTATATTCTTTCATCTGGAAAACTCTGGGCACAGCACACACCTCTTCACACAAGATACGAAAACTTTTTTCTTCCATTTTTAAGAGATGTTTGCAGCAGCTTCAAGACAATAAAATCGTTATTTTCTCTTTGGAAAAATCCTGCAACACTGAACTGGAAGGGTGTCAAGGAGAAGTTTGCTTTCAATTTGCCCTGGTAATTTCACACACATAATGCAAAACATTTTTGTAAACTCTCATGTAAACATTGAGCAGAATAGCAAAAAATTTAACAAGATATTTCACATGTATTTCATTTGTATGCCTTTCAGAAAAAGGCATACAAATGTTTCACATTCAGCTTCAGAAATAACAGCTCTACTAAAATATAATCCCACCAGAAATACCAATTCTATTTCCCATGAACATGACTATCATAACATCACTGTAGAAAGTACAATTGGTTGTATTTGTCCCCTTCTAACTGATATATAAAGCCCAACTGATTTAAAAACTCAGGGAATGACGGTGGTGTGGCATGAAATCTTGGCCTTAAATTTGTAAAGAGAAAGTTGACTTCAGAGAATGCAGCATTTCATAGTTAACCTCTTCTAAGCAGTGACACTTAACAAAAAAGATAGCCAAGTAACATCTATTATAAGTCCACATTACCAAATAATGTCATTACAAATTCTATGTGATCCCACAATACCCACAAGTGTACTACAAGACATGGGGTTTTTTTTCAAAAGTAAAAAAAAAAATCAGCATTTTCATCCACTTAAAGCTACAATTATAAAACAAATAATTAAAAGAGGCAGGCAAGTTTTGTCTTTGTTCACAGAGCTTATGTACCATGTAAAAAAACCTAGATGACTGCTGGCATCCATGCTAGCTGTGCTTAAAGGTAAGTAGGAATACTTCCCACTGAGACTGACTGCCCATGCCAATGCAGTAATAATCTTTAAAAGGAAAGAATATTGTCAATAAATAATTAGTTGACTGATTTGGGATTTTTTTTTTCTGCTGCACTTAGCTAATATGCTTAACTCTTAAGGCTGATTTTATTTATCATTACAACAAAATATTAATTGAAACCAGCTGAGAGCTTTGATACTGTCTGATTCATACAAGAATTAACTGTACACTTTTTCAGTGTTCTAGTATATAGATGTGAATTACTTGACCTTTTATTTTAAAACCTAGCTTTGTGCTGTATTTAATAATCATATCATCACTCTTATAAGGATTATTGCACATGCTAAGCATTTTACACAGACTTTGGAATGTTAATATACTTAGTTTCTGCTAGGAATTTAACCTGTAAGCGGTGAGAACTACCTAAATATATACCATTATTCACAGGTACTTCTTGGATGCCAAATCCGTTCTACTGGGACAGATTAACCCCAGAGTCAGTAATGCCCTGTAGCTGCAGAGCCTTTGCAAAGGTCTGTGAAGATGTGAGGACTCACTGTATCCTGTGTCCTCTTGCTAGGGCTTCAAAGCCATATTTTATCTTTTACAGTGCGAGTATTAAGGACATCTTTTTGATCATCATTTCTGATACCAAATTTATCTTTTATTTAATTTGATTTGTTTAAAATTTTCTTCAAAGCCATGAAATAATTTTAGAGGTAAGATACAAGTTAATGTACTACAGGAGAAAAAAACCCAAAGTAACATCTCTAACTAACAAACAGGCTTCTATCTAAGAAGCTATAAAATCAGAACAATGCAGCTGTGGGCAGTAATATAGGATTGACACTGAAAGGAGGCATCAGGGATTGCACTTTGACAGGATTCAAACAGGTGTGAAGGTGATACAAATCAGGAAAAACAGACACATACAACATAGCATGAGGGTTGAGTGATTTTCTGTAGGTGTATGAAAGCAAAGACAGAATTAAGAATGTAAACAAGAGATGAGATAGGTGGGTAGAAATCTTACATTGCCATTACATATGTAGAGAGTACTCTTACACTTCATGAAAAATAAGCACAAAGCATCATTCTTTCTAGAAAAGCAGGGCAAACAAACCTACCTCAAAATAAAGTGTTTCTAATGGTCTGAATCATTCAAAGTTTGACTCGGGCAGATTTACTCCTATAACCCCAAGCTAATGCTCTTTCCAGACACCTTGTGGCAGAGGGCCTGCCCATACTGCAGGGTGTGCCTGTGCCAGACTGATAGGAACACACACCACATCTGAGTTCAAGAGTTAAAAAATGTATGTAGCTGCAGCCACTACAGATTGGTCCACGACACAGTACAGGGCTCTGGGCATCACACAATAAACCAAAACTATGACTGATAAATAGCTGATGACAAGTTAACAGCAAAAGAGGGATATTTTGTCACACAAATCCCCCAAATGTTACCAGTAACCGAAAACTGATTCCAGTCCTCTCTCATAGTTCTATCACGAAAAGTCTGTCAAGTTTTATCTTCAGAAATTTACTTAAGAATTAAAACTAAGTCTCTGAAAGAGCTAACAGCCAACTGCTTTAATGGTCACAGTACATTCCTCTTGTTTGTCAAATAGCCTAAAACAGTCTAAATCAGTCAGTTACCTTACAAGCTAGCTATTTATACGTGGTTTAACAATATTTTGTTACAAATAGTTTTGCATTAACCATAAATATTCTGAATTTCTACGGCTCTGCAGTTTCAGAAGGTAAACATCTGCTGTCTTGCAAGTTGCAGGACTGGGCACCCATACAGGTTCCCCTGCAGTGAAACATTCCTGCATTAGGATGTAAAGGAACAACTTGATAATAAGCTAACTATTTATAAGTTGTTATCATCATTTTCAAAATAAGACCTTTTCCTAAAAGACATGGTCACAAATCATTACTGGAAATTCTCACGGTTAACCACAATGATGTGAATTTTCCTACTACCCCTGGGTATTACACAAAAATCTTTGCTTACTCAAGGAATTCCATGCTCAATAGAAAATCTGAAGAACAAAAGAACTAAAAAAAAAGCTCAATGCACTTCAAAAGGTGCAAAGAAATGCTTAGGGATTCTACAATATTACAAGAATGTCTTTGCTGATCTACATGAAGCATGACAGGTATAATCTAAGCTGCGACAGGAAAGATTAGTAAAAATCCAGCCACAAAGACATGCAAAACACCAAACTATGCTGCTATTAAAACATTGCTTTTGATATGTATGCAACAAAATTTCAAAAGTAAATGACTCAATATTGCTGGGGGGAACTTTTACTGCATTTCATATTATATTGCATCATTCATTAAGAACATGAGGAGTGGAATGGAATAACAGTAATGCCCTAAATGTAATGAAATATAACTAATGGACCCTAGATCAAAATTCAGAAAAAGACTGCCTTTGTTCTTTCATCTGCCACTGACCACTTGTGGGACTTAAAGGAAATAAATTTACTACTTGTTCTTTGCTTCTCTTCCTCCTTTACTTACACTGTGAACTTCTTATGATTGAAACTTTCCTTCCTATGTCTTCACAGCACCAGTAGCATGGGAGACTTGGAAAAACATATGTACTTCAATGTGATCCAGTAGCAATTTTAGGCATAATGAGCCCTTACATTTATTTCCCATCACTGCTTACTCTTAGAGCTTTAGACACTCTTTAATACATTCCTCACTCGTCCTGACAGTTTTCTTGACAGCCATACTTTGATATTCACATATCCTAGGTCAGAAGTGTCCTGAGATAAGAACACAGCCAGCTGTTTCCCTCTTACACTCTTAAGTAACCTAAGGTCCAATTAAATTACATCTTCCTCCTGCCCAAAGGTCTGTAAGAACCCTCATTATTGAGTCTTCACTGCAGCTACCTACATCTCTTGCAAAGCGATGCTAGCTAGATACAGTTTTGCTTTAATGCCAATATTTAACACCATTTTCTCAGCAAGTAAGACAACTCTAATTTAAATGTTCAACTTGATATAGTTTGAACACAAACACACCATCTCAGGTGGTTGTTCTCTTCAGGGCACCTGCAACAACTGCCTGCTCCTTTTGAGAGTTTGTGACCAAAGAAGCCATTAAGACATGAACAACACCTAGAAGAACTTACACACAGAATTTACAGATAGTAAGGGCGGTCATGTCAAGAACAAAGTGTGTCAGTGGCATAGCTGATAAGGATATAAGGAGCGTGAGAATATTTTTCCAGTTGGGAGGGTAAGGGAAGGAAGGGAAACAAAATACAGAGAGACATAAATCCAAGCTAATTAGTCTAGCAGACAATAACCAGAAACAATCCTGCTCAGTCACACTAATTGATGGGCTACCAGGTGTTGGCTGATGGGGCAGTATGAGTATTTGTGAAGGGGCCTCATGTTCTGGCAGAGGTCTCAGACAGGCAGAGTCCATGCTGGTACTTCATGTGGGGTATCTGTGGGACGAGTGTGAGTGCTGCACGTTTGCAGCGAGCACCCAGCTGCACTCGCAGCCCATGGGGCAGGTAAGTGGGGTCAAGATCCAGGCAGAAGTGCCAGCTGTGTAAAGGGGCCATGCTGGTAGCCCAGGATCTCACAAATGTCCATGTGCTTGTGAACTTGGAGTGTGCTGTGTGTCTGCCCCGCTGGTGACCTCCTGGGGCAGCCAGCCTGTGTGATCAGCCGTGTCGGTGTCCTCGGCACGTCCATGTGCCACCTCATCCGCGTGTCTCCGCAACAGACTCAGCTCCACTTGTGGTTGAACCTGCACACCTAACGACCCTAAGCAGCCCTAACACACATCATACTGCTCCAGACAATCATCAACAGTCCCTTGGTCACTGGAGAAAAAGGCAGAATTGCATCAATTATTCTTCCAATAGAGAGCAAGGAAAAGGAACCCTGACTTTTAATTTGTTGCAAGGACAGTAAGCTGAAAGGGAGAAAACTAAAACTTTTCTATCCACAGATTCATGTAAAATGGCCAGAGACTCAACAGGTAGAAACTCATGCCTGCCTCTGACCTCATGATTTCTTCTCTGGATGCTTGACAAAAAGGTATTTTTCAGGCTATTAACACAGTTACTTTTTCCACACAGACTGGAATGAAATTTAGCTACCAGAAATCCATATTTACAATGTTCTTGCTCTTTTTTTTTTTTTTGGCAAAAGTTTAAATTTTGAATTTTGCAATTCTCATTTGCAATTTATGTTTATTGTATATTAATTATTGCTCATGAAAATGATAAAAATACTTTAGTAAACAAAATCCATTTTAATTAAAAGTCACAACATGACAAAGCATGTTTTTACCTGCTTATTATTTGCTGGGAGAGAAAGGGAAAATAGACATTTACCCTTTATATCATTAATTAAATAAATCATATCTACAGGCAAAATAAGGTTTCTAATTCACGTACATATACATGATACTCAGCATCTGAACTTCCAGATACTTCAAAAATGTCAAGAGCAAAACCATGTAAAATAGTGTCCAACAATATATTTTTAGAACATCACCATCTGTTTCACCTTGTGTAAGGGATGTTAAAGTACAGATTATGTATTGTATATTGCCATAAGCCAATTAAGGTAGGTAAACTCAGACATAAAAATTTAAATATGAAAATGTATAATAAATGTTTTTCTTCACAATCTTTAACAATGCTTTTCTCAGTTCCCTCAAAGAGACAATGCTTTAGAAAAGAAAAATGGAGGTTTCTTCACTTCAGCCTCAGGAAAGAAATCACTGAAGCTGTACAATTTATCATCCTGGAAGGTACTGTATGTATTTCAGATTATGGTGAAAATACCATGGTTTTTTTCAATAATGCAATAAATTTTAATTTGGTTCACTCTGCTTAAGATGGTTACTTGGATAAGGTCAAATAAAAGAACAGGGGAAAAAGAGAATTGACTAATACATACCATCCTAGAACAGCCCAAGTTGGAAGGGATCTTGAATGATCAAGTGGTTCAGCCATTTGCGGGAAAGAAGCTTAGATCAGATTATCAAGCAACTTACCCAACTGGATTGTGAAACCCTCCAATGATGAGGACTCATCTCTACAAAGTGCATTTACTCACAGTAAAAACTTTTTTCTTATACTGAGATGAAAGTGCTCCAAAAGCCACTTGTAGCCATTTCCTCATGTCACCTCCATGTGGCTTTTTATGGAGAGCCTCTGTCCTCTCTGCAGCTGCCCTTTTAAGTACTGCTACGCTGGACTCTAGCTAGTGTTAAAAGCCCACCCATTTGACTGACAATAGATTAAAATATCAGTCCTCTTACTTTGTGTGTCTTGAACAATTACACTCAAAAATTATTGAGAGATGCCAGATAAAGGGACTCCAACCATCCTCGCAGTCCTTAAAGAGACCTGAACACTGCCAACACTATGAGCTGCACCTGGAAACCTCCAGTGACTCTGTTCAGGTGTATTAGCTTTACTACCTGTCTTGCTTCCATGAACTCTTATATGAGCCTGCCGAATTCATTGACTTTGCAGGATTAAAATTTCAACACAATTGAGCATTTAAATATGGCCTTGTGTATAGTGACGCTTCAGAATGGGTTTAAGGGCAGTTAAATGCTTGGCACGCTGAGCCATAATCTCTGCAAACCCCAAATACTATGTAATTTCTGTTCTACATCTTCTTCTAAACACTTCTAAAGTCATGTAGGACAACACATACTCCTTCATTATCTCTAGCTGTTTAGCTGTTGTAAATGACATATAATAAAAGATATATAGAAAGATATAATTGAAGAGTTTTAACTAAGCATGAGACTGCAGAGCCCTACCAAATACTCCAAATTTGTAGCTCTCAACTCACATTGCTCTCCTTTTAGAGTTCAGATATCCACAAGACTGAGTCTAAAGAGATCCCAAGATACAACCATAAACCCACAGTAAAAATGTTGATCTCTTTCAAGTTCAGTCATTTGATTCTTTTTTGTTACTATTACTTAATACAAAGAAATGCGTAAAAAAATGTCACACAGATGCTCCAAAACTGGCAACAAATGTAACCCATCTCCATTTACCTCAAGAAATAAGAAATTAAATTTATTATTTCACCTCCGGTCAAAATTATTGCTGTCCTATTAAACAGAAATCTTCATGAAAAGCATAATCCAGCTGTTCCAGGATGGAACTGGATTTGCATCTTTGCTCTCTGAATGCATGTGCTTGGAAAAATAGTATCATTTCTAGGAAAATAACCTTACACCTCCCTTTCCAAGCATTTCAGTGCATTCACACTGAAAACAGCTTTTTACTTGCCTATATAGATTAAGTCCCATGTAAAAGAGCCAGATGAAAACAAAAAAGAAAAACATATTAAAACTACTTATCTCCAGAATGATCCAGACCAGAGATGAGAGACCTCTTCTAGCATGTAAAGAAAATAAATTGAAACAGCTTAAAGTCTTGACCACAATTAGCTTCTCTGTTTCTCCAGTTGGAATTGAAAGAATTCATATGTCTCTGCCTTAAGCTGGAGAAACGGGCAGCAATGGTGGGGCACTCAGCTAAATATCGCCTCATATCACACAGTCACAGAATGGTTGAGGTTGGAAGAGACCTCTCGAGTTCAGCAGGCCTGATTCCCCTGCTCAAACAGGCCCACTCAGAGTCAGTTGTCCAAAACCATATCCAGATGATTTTCATACTCTCCAAGGATAGACATTCCACAACCTCTCTGGGCAGGCTGTGTCAGTGTTTGGCTATCCAACACAACAAAGTGTTTCCTGATTTTCAGAGGGAATCCTCTTGTGTTTCAGCGTGTGCCCATTGCCTCTTTTCCTGTCACTGGACACCATCGGAACAAGCCTAACCCCCTCCTCCTCACACCCTCCCTTTGGATATTTACAGACATTGGTAAGATCTCCATGAGCCTTCTATTTCCAGCCTGAATGGTCTCAGATCTCTCAGCATTTCCTCATATGACAGATGCTCCAATCTCTTAACTGTCCTTGTGGCACTTTGCGGCAGTCTCTCCAGTATATCCGTGTGTTTCTTGTACTGAAGGTTTGGCCTCATCTACGCTGATAGGAGCAGCCAAAATAGGATACTGGTCTTATTAGTAAAGAATAAGGAGAAGAAGGAATTGAATACCTTAGTATATTCCATGTCCTTTGTCACCATGACCACTGCTCATTCAGCAGCAGGTACAGATTTTCCCTAGTTAGCATTTGGCTGTTTGTATATTCATAGTCTCCTTTATCGTCGCTTTTGACATTCTTCTATAGTATCAACTTCAAGTGGGCTTTGGCTTTGCTAACTTCATCCCTTTAAGACTGGACAGCAATTCTGTGCTCCTCATGGGTCATGTGTTTATGATTTCATATTCTGGATACTTCCTTCTTAAATATGACTTTTGCCAGCAACTACTCTCAGCCTCTTTCTCCTATCTTATTGAGCAGTGGGATGGACACCTCTTAAACTCGATCCTTGAATATCAACTAGCTTTCTTGGCCCCTCTGCCCTCATCCCACAGGACTCTTTCAAGAAGATCCCTGAGGAGGTCAAAGCCTCCTCTCCTGAAGTCCAGACTTGTGATCTTGCCTTTTGCCCTGCTCTCTCTCAGGATCTTGAATTCCACGATCTCATGGTCACTGCAGCCAAGGTTGCCTTGTCATCCCATCTCAAAAGAGCCCTTCTCCATTCCTGAGTATGTATGAGGTCTAGTTATGCATGTCTGTATCACTTGTGTCAGGAATTAGTCATCGGTCCTCCTTGAGGAACCTTCTAGATTTCCTATGTCCTTGCATTGTCACTCCAGCAGATACTGTGATGGATGGAATTCCCCATGAGTAGGGCCTGCATGGGTGAGGTTGCTTCAGGCTGTCTGCAGAACTCCTCATCTGTGGAGTAAGGCAGGTGCTTTCCTTTCCCTAGAACAGGCACTTTTTCAGTTACAGACTAAATTTGTGCTAGTAAGTGATTACCAGCCAAAATCTGAAAGTGCCTAATGAATTTGTCAAGGCACAGAATGTTGGTAGGGAGACAGAGTGAACTGTTGACTAGGACATGGGAACACTGCAGGTGCCTAAGGCCCAAATAAACAATGTTCATTTAGCCTGGAATTATTGTGAATCTTGAGGAATTTCAGACTCTTGAGTATTTCAGACTCCTACTAGTAAATGTTATTAAAAAAAATCTGGTATTGCAGAACTTTCTGTACAGTAGCAGATTCATCTGTATGTTTAAAGCAACTTCAAGCACTTATACCAATGCAATCTCTCTCTGCCCCAGTAGTATATTGTATTTTAAAGTCACTATTCTATTATATTTTTATCATAATCAGGGTTTTTTCAGTTTTTAAAACAAATGTCAAGACTAATTTTCTGTAAAATGTAAATAATTATGTACTTTTCATTTCATGAATAATAGGAGAAATTAAAATGAGAAAGTATTCCCTACTGTGAAATTAATGATCGTGAAAATACTATAAAATGTGCATCAGTAAAACCATTATTCTGTAATAACTGAGAAACCAACTGCAGTGCCACCCATTCTATTTTGTTCTGCTGCCATTAAGTTAGCAGGAAAGAGAATTAAATAAGGTATAATACTTAGCTTTTAAATAACAGTTAATGTAAGAAGAGATATATGAATGTTGTGGAAAAGTGCTTGACTTCTTTAACTTTTGACTTATTTTTTTCTTCTTAAACCAATTATTCCTGCACCATCTAAATCCTTCCAAAATAATTTCCCACTGGTTGAAGAAAAGCCACTGCAGGGAGCAAAATCAGCCAATTTTTTAAAAGCTGCTTTCATTGAAAACCTACACAACATGCTACAGAATTCAAGCAGATGTTCTCAGGTTCTAAGATTAAGGAAACTTTGCATTAATGTCTTCCAGTGGCCTTATTCACAAAACCTGATGCACTTTAGCTTCACTGGAACCTGAGGTCAGCAAGAACATGTTATAAAAATATTATGGTTATTAATCACCAAGTAAATCTATGATCTTGTAGCAAACTCTGAGAATAGGATTTGTATTGCAGTCTAATCCATTATTTTTTTACAATGCAGCAAACTGAAATGCTTTTGTCTTCATGGACTTTTGAAGTATACTTTCTGTAACATAAAAAAATAAATATTGTGTAATCACATGTTGCATATTGGAAAATAAAAAAATGAGTGTCACTAAACAATACAAGGATCTGACTGAATATAACAAGAATTATCATCAAAATCTTTTAGAAGAATACATGTGAAAGCCTGCAAGGAACTGAAATTTTTTACAGAGATCCTCATAATATAAGCACAAGTTTTCTCTCTTACACTTAGCTTTAGGCTATGAACTGCAGATCAGTCTGAGTAACAGAAAAGGAAAACTGTAGCTTATTCTCATTAAAAGACATTTTTTCATCAGTTTGCTTGGCAATAAAATTTGTTTGTTTCTAGATGCATTTTCAATATTTGGAAATAAAGGAAATGTGAAGGAAAAGAAAAGGCAAGGAAAAGAGCATGAGGGATGTTGTTTTCTGTGGTACAGCTGTCTGTGGAAACCAAAAAGTTGTTACTTACTAAAAGGATGGCCATGAATACTAACTATTGCTCACAGCAGCCAAGTGGCCAGTCATGAAACGGATCACTTACTTTTTAAATGAATTTACTTATTTGACTTCATGACACATAATGAATATGGGAACTAGTTTAAGTAAATCTCCTTTATGTTTCAACAGGATTACCAAAAATAATTCAGAACATAATACATTCCCCTACTTTCTGAGTCTGCCTAACTTTGTGAGTGTCTATTCATGCAGCATTCTCTCTGCTCTGGAAGATCTTTTGCCATTTAATTACAATCCACTGCATTTGCTTATTTCTAAGAGTTTTACACTTTCTCCTTCCTAGAATGGCATTTCAACACATCTTTAGGTAGATGGGCATACAAATCCCACCTAAGACTCCTAAGGAAGCCTTAGAAACTTGCATCATCTGCAGCAGGTACCTCCAAAGAAACAGGTATTACCTAAATTTTCTATAATAATTCTGATATCAGAAATAGGTGTCAACTCCTAGGCAAATCAAAGGAAAATTGATCTTTCCGGAACCAGAATAGACAGACTGCATTATTTCAGCTGAAGAAAGACAGATTTAACTGTTTCATAAAAAGCAAACAGAACATCTTCCATACATCTGAATCAACTCCTATTCACACATAACAATCCCAAAAAAATCAGGAAAATATCTTAGAAATTTTGATTTTTCTCAGAGTTTAGCAAAACAGCACGTTCATAACAGAGATTAAAAACTCCATGACAAACTAATGCTATCCCAAGGTAATCACTTAAACGAATAAAAAAGAGCACTATATAAACAAATTACTATTTTTAATCAAACAAAATTTAAATTCATGATTGAGATTATCATGTTCATCAACAATTCCTCCAAAGTCAAGTAAGATATCAAAATCCAAATCAATGTATGTGTTACCATGAATATCAAGGAAATTTTGAAGCTACAGCTTAATTTAAAATCACAGATAGAGAGGTTTTACAACCTATCTAAAGATTAAGTATTGTACAGCTACTGACAGTTTTGAGGATCAAAATAATGAAAAACATTTAAACTAATTTCAATTGTATGTTTCCACCAAATGTGCATTACATCTTCATCTTTCAAATCTGTAATATTTTGCTACTTTAAGTTGAAGCCTTTCTTGTTTTCCTTTTTTTTTCAGCAATTACAATGTATAAAGCAATGAGGAATACAAAAGAAACAATTTATTCCTAGGGGATTTTTTTCTTCATTTTAGTCATCTGCTATATGCGGAGTTTTTGTTTTATTTGGATTTCCTATCCAAACTAAAACTCCCCTATCAATCATTAGAAACCATCTGGAGCAAAGAAGAAAAAGCTCAGGGGAAGGAAATGAGAGGACTAATATTTGTGTGACGTTCAGTGCTCCTAACTCTCTTTGGATTTTTTTTGAAAGTGGATCAAAGACCTTCCCAGATATTTTGTACAATAAATTCTTCTTACATCAAAGTACTATAAGATGTCACTACTTTCCTCTCATTTTCCTCTAGATGAAAAATCTCATTGGTTTCAAAGTTTGTTTTTGCTGCTCAAGAATGAATTGAAGTCAGGTAAGTGTGACATGAAATAGCACAAATTCCCTTAATTAGCTGATTTTTAATTCATTTGACAACTTTTCTACAGGCTAAATCCTTGTATTTGTTTTCTTTCATACTGCACTGACAAATCTTAATTTATGACAAAAATAAGACCACAGTGAACTAAAAAATAACTTTGTTGAATAATTCTTGCCAAGTGAGAAGCAGTCTCAATGTTATTGTCCACATACATACACTTCTTACGCAATTTGTTTTTCTAGAAAACTTCACGAGCCAAGTCCTGAGCCAAAGTTTTACAGTGTCATTACTGCTTTTAAAGAGCTGACAGGTGAAGACAGAGCCCTTAATGTTTCTTAAGATAATGAGCATGCAGCAGAGGTCTCTTTAATACTAAGTACAAGAGCAGGTATATACAGTAAATATTTTTCCTGAGCTTACAGTTGAGAGCAATTACCTTTGTCAGTAACTGTGATCTCAACACTAGTTACACCTAAGGAAGTTACTGTTCTGATAAATTACTATTCACCTTCTTATGTGTAGCCAAAATAATGTGACCACAGTTTTCTAAACAGCACTGACTTTTCGTAACAATGGCATGCATCTGTTTGAAAGTATAAAGGTAAGACCACTTACTAGTGTCCTCATCTATTTCTTTATTTAAATACCTGTTAGTGATGAACTTTGGAAAATATGAACAGAAGAGCCACACAGTGATACGAGAGGTGATTTTTCATTCTTCAAGTTATCTATTGAAAAGTTAACCATATGCTATTGCTACACAGTCTCTATTAAGATGATAAAATGAGGTTGCAGCTGCTTGAACAGTCAATTTTTGATTGCTTTAATGATTTCTTAAACTTTCAACTCTAATCTTAATTGACTCCAAAGAGCAAGATTTGAATTCTGGGAGAGCAAATCTAGTGCTTGAGGGAAGATGCTCAAGAGCAAGTAAACTAATTTACACTGTAACTGGTGCTTCAACAATTTACAGTAAGATGCCCTCAGCTCCAAAATGTCAATCTTTATCTAAAAAACAGAGCATAATCCATTAAAATATGTGGATTCTTTGACCTCATATCAAAAAAATCTAGAAATTGCAAGCAACTTCCATAAGATGTAAATATCAGTACTAGTTAGTGTACACCTCATTTTTTTTTCTTTTAAATCTAGATACAGAATCGTAGATCACTGAAAAGTTAGGGCTGGAAGGGATCTTAAAGATCACCTAGTTCCATACCCCCTGCCATGTTCAGGGATGTCATTCACTAGATCAAGTCACTCAGGACCACATCCAGCCTGGCCCTGAACTCTTTCAGAGGTGAACTATCCACAACTTCTCTGGGCAACCTGATCCAGTGCTGCATCATCCTTTAAGTAAGGATTTTTTTTTCCCTAAATCTAATTTAAAACTGCCTTCTTAATTTAAAACCATTGCCCCTTGTCCTGTCCATTGCTGTCAACATATTTCAAGTCTGAATTAAGAAAAATAGTGAACTGAATAGCACTTAAGTACACAATGGTCAAATTTCACAGCTACTGCATACTCCTATAGTGCTGTTCGTATTTTCCCTCTTCACACTTTTAATTCAGAATCTTTCCAAAGTCCTTAAAGGAAGTAAAAATTTACATCCTATATAGAAGCAGATTTTGATGTATTGTACATATCAACCTCTGCCTTTATTTTATTGCAGCTGGATTAGCTTCTGTCCTGCGGAACAGAAAAAGGATCTCTAATAAAGCAGCCCAAGAGGTTATGTTCAATTTTCTAAAGCACTGAATGACAACAGAAGCTATTTTAGGAGCGAATTCCACATGAGACTGGCAGATGTGGCACGAGTCTTTCTGAAGCCACAGCTAGTGGTCAGACAGAGGCTTCTAAAACAGCACTTTCTGTATTTTACTAGCAAATCTTATGTAGTATCTGTTAAGTCTTCTGACTCTGAGCGTCTTTTCACATATTGCTGGATATGTATAACTATGGTTCCCCTCTCTGTGGCAAATGTGCAATTGTCTTTCAACCACAGCAGACCAAAGTTGCTCATACAGCTACTTGCAAGGATGTTCTAGAGGCTTCTGCCCTCTCTGCTGACTTTGCTTTTGAGCATTTTAAAGCAAGAAGAGTGTAATAAAAAGTATTTGATTACAGGAAAATTCAGCCTTCTATCTTAACCATTAGCAAGGAGTATCCCTTGCAGCTCCATAACAGGAACTATGGTAGAACTGCACTGTTAACTTAGTTTTCTTCATTCTGATACCTCTGGATCTTGACATCTTAGTGTTGTGTGCCACATTTTTCTACTAGACCAATTTTAGTTGAACAGAGTTGCATGTTTAGGTTTTCATTCAAGAACCCCCTTCAGAGCAGGCATTTGAATTAGCTCAGTCTTAAGCAAAAAATAAAACTGTGTCCATCCTTGATGGAAATCACTGCACATGATGAGTTTTTCATCTCATTACATTTAATATAGTTGTTTTAAATAAAATTTAATTTAATTTAAATAGATTCTACACAATCACTTTACAAGAATTAAAGAGAGAAATCCAGAAATCAATTCACTCCATTCTTTAACAGGTTAAATGGATTGACCACTGCAAGGTTCTGATGATTCTGTAGGCAAAAGAAGAGTCTTTCATATATATATATATGTTCATATATACATATATGAAAGCTATAAGAGACATTAAAATTCATCTGTCCTGATTTAAAATATTTGCACCTAAGTAATCCTACTAGTCTATACTTGTAGAATCAAAATGGAGAACTTGGCCATCTAAAGCACCATTCATCTGCTCCTCAAGTATGAACCGTCACTCTGTGTCTCTTTTTCTCCACTGACTTTAAATGTTACCTGGGCACCTAGCTCAGATATAGATCTCCAAAGATTTGATACCTAAATTTGGACAAAGTTCCAATTCCCCACAAAATGCAAAATAACCCAGACCCATTGTGAGAGGTTAACTTCCCTGTGAGAGCAACACCTAAGGGGTTTACAATCATGAATGAAGGAATAGTAACAACAGCCTTCAAGAAAACTGTGGGAAAAGGAACGTTCTGTTACAGAAATAGTAACTGAGAAAGACACTTCATTCTGCAAGATAACTGTAATGACAAGAAAGTATTCAATTTTATTAAATAACAAAACAACATATTGTTCATCCAAGGTTATTACAAATTACCTCTGGAACAAATAATTTGGATCTTCCAAAAGTATTTGATCCTGCAGAATTTCAAAAATATTCAAAAGCATTTATATTGTAATACTAATTATAAAAAAAAAATAGAGCTCATAAATACTATGCGTGCTAATTGGATATTGTTTCACTAATCTAATATTGATTACACACAAAATAATACTTTCCTGGGAAAACAAAATGTGCTTAAGTAAGAGTAAAATCACAGCTAGTTCCAAGAAATGTGACTTTGTGGAAGATAGGTCTTCTTGGCAAGACTGCTACTTTATAATGAGATCACAAGATCCTTCAGTTCACAAAAGTAAATGAGATGAGAACTTAAAACCATTGAATTAAAAATTAAGAACAAGCATTTGAAGTAAAAATGAAGTAAATACCTCTCCTGGATCACTAAAATTAACACTCTCTAAGAACCTGCGCTGTGACTAACTGCATTTAATAGAACAGAAGATAAAATCTTTGCTGATACCATCTGCAGACAACATAAAATTGGCGGGAATACAAACAGTGGTGTGGTGAGGCCAATGAAACAGCTAAATCCGGATCTTTCAGTAATAAGCAGACATTTGCACAGAGATGAAATATAGCTGCCTAATGCACAGTTCAAAGGAATATAAGACAGGTAGTGCAATATCTTTACATAATCTGATACTGGGGGACCTAGAAATATTGGCATACAGAGTGCTGAGCTCAAATTGCTCTTTTGACAGTGCATTTATAAAGGATAACTCAGTCCTTGGGATTATATTTCGGAATTAATGCACCCACCACAAACCCAGCAAAACCAGTATTAAAATCCTGTTGCTTTTTGAGAAGAACACAGAAAAGTTAGAAACAGTTTAGAAAACAACATCAAATCAATTCTATAATCTACACTTCATAGCAATAGATTTAAGAAGTTCAGCCCAAATGAAGAAGTCAATAAAAGACATGATAATGAGTAATACATTTCCATAGGGTTTTCCATATTTTTACAGCTTTAGCTGCCCCTGAATAGTGACCGCTATGCCTCCTGAAAGATACAAAGGTCAAGGACATTTGCACTAAGTTTTCACAGTAAATCATTACAGACAGAGCACACTCATTACCAATGCAGTAACAAGTTTATTTCTTCATGTATATACACATGGAATGAATGCCAAACCCCTGAAAATTGTGGTAGAAGTACAGTCTTCAAAAGGGCCTGCAGAAATTTTCCAGGCAAAAGAATTCCTTGGAAATATCTTACCCCAACCTGCATGGGTAAGAGATGTCTGACAGTAAGTGACTGAAAACAAGACTGAGTGAACGAAAGCTCTTACTATGCCACATAGCAAGAGAAATAAGGTAAATATTTTCCAAGACTGAGGACACCAATTACTGATGTAATGTACATAAAAATACCACAAATCCTTTATAATTTGAATCTTTTTATTCAAGAATGGAAATTTCTTTGTAAGATATGGTAAAGTTTAAAAAAAACATATCAATGCAAAAATTATTAAGTGAAATTTGATGCCAAGTATACTGATGTTATTAACATTAGCTTACCACTGGCTTTTAAAAGTTCTCTGTACATTGTCTTTAGATTAATATAATATCAAAGTGTTTCCAAATATTTTACATCCATCTGAGTGCTTATACACTGTTCATAGGAATCGTATCTCAATGCTCTCAGAAACAGACAGATGTCTGCCTGTATTTCATATCTTTTATGCTTCTTGTTTTCTGCTATAATTTGGCATAAGACTGAAATAAAAATCAGGGATTTCCTAAAAATTATATGGATGGAGCCGTAACATGAACTGAAACTAGGCTTCTTCCAGGTCAAGACCCTGTGGTGGATAACCCAGGATGTTACTTATTCCAGCCAGTCCCTGGGGCCAGGTCACCCTGCAGTGGCACTGACAGACCATTTTTTTCCCAGAGCCGACTCAAGCACAGCAGCAGCGGCACCGGCGGAGTGCGGCGTGCAGCAGGAGGAGGCAGCAGGCAGCAGTGCTGACCCCACACATGCCAGCACTTCTCATCTGCCACCTGAACTCTTCCATAATCTCCTGCATTCCCAGGAGGGTTTGCTACCATCCTTTGCCTCTGTCTCCCAGAAAGCACGGTCATCTGCAAGGTCACCATCTGTGGGGGAGGGTCTGACGCCATTTCCCTGTCTCCTCACACACAGCTGACCATGGTGGACGCCATCTTGGAAAGGGTATCTCCGCCATTCTGGGTCTCTCTCTCTCCTCAGGCAGATTGTGAGATTTAAGAATTTTGTATCCAGGGATTATTTACTGTTATTTCTTCCTGCTGCAGTTTCACTTGCTAGCAAATTGTTCTTTGTTCACTTATATCTACTCATATTTTGTTCCTCCTTACTGGTGGAAAGGGATTGGTTAAAATACAGGGGGAGAATTCATTTTTGAGTGTTCCCCTTTAAATTGTTTTAAACAAAGTGAGAAATTATTCTTTGCAAGAAGACCATAGGATGAGGGGGGGAAATACCACCAAAACAAACAATAAAACCCCAGCCAACCAACCAACCAACCACGACAAGCAAAGTGTGATGAAGTAACTTCAGAAATAATCTCTTAGAAATTGCATTTAATACTGGTAACCGATGAGAGATTTTATATGCATATACAAGAATAAACATGTTTTGATTAAATATATACAAATAGGTAATATCAAACATCAATTCAGAAATTTAAATGGCAATACAAGGAATCACATATACTGGCTATATCCAAATTTTGATACTAATCACAAAGCTGACAAATAAATTGAGGGTTCAAAGCTAAGAAGCAAAGTATATCATTCAGGTAACTGATAGTCTCTCCTGACAAGTTCCATGTTTTCTCTGCAGTGTTTAACAGTGACAGAAACCTCTGCATCCACCACTGTCAAAGACATACAGAAATAAGACCACAGATCAATTGGGTAGAGAGTACTCTGTACAGATGAACACATCACATCACATCACTATCTCAAGCACAAATGAACAAGCAGGACATTTTAAGTCCTCACTCTTTCTGCATGTAGTATTGACAAGCATTTAAGGACTAGGTCACAGTACCCGATTAAACTGATTTTATTCATACTTTTTTCCTTCAAGTCACTTTTAAGTTAAAAAAGCTATTTTCTTTTTATCATTGGCAAAATTTTATTTGCTTTATCAGCAGAGTTGAGGTTTTTTGACAGTGTGAATATATCTCATTAAAATAATCTCTATGAAAATCTTGTCACTTTTTTTAACTGAGATAATTGATATCAATATATGAGTATAAATATAGCTTTATGAACTTCATCCTATTTGGCTATCTTTATTCTAGTTGGCTAGACTATATTTGCTGCATATTATGATTCAATATTAATTGTGAATTATACTAAAATATTAAAACAAGTGAGTTCTTATAAAGTAATGGAATGCTACAATTATGCAATATTCATATATCCACAAATATGTTACAAAAAATTATGTTATAAAGAAGCTAACAAACAGAAAAGGTGCATTATTGAACCTTATAGACTATAAAAGTACCTAATAATTTTTAAGAAGACCTAAAGTATATGTTTTTGCTATTATGTACCTGGAGAATCTATTAACATTCTCTTATGTGAGTGCAAATACTTTCCGTTCCATCCTTTTCTTTATTCTCACCAGAGATCGCATCCTTTAACTATAAATAAAATACGTAACTTTATCCTACTTCAGTCATATTCAGTGCTTCAGTTAACTTCAACGGAGAAGAGAATATGCACAAAAGAAAATGTTATAGATCTCATATTAGGACTTATCCTATGCTAAAGTTTAGAAGACTAATGATAGCTGCTACTTGTTTTCTCTTTATACACACTGTAAAGGTTGACAGAAAATCGAAGGACTTCTCACGAATCTTCCTCATTCTCATTGCATAGAAGATTTTTATTCTTCCAGCTCTTTGGCACAATCTGCAGAGTAAATTTACCATTACATAGATCCTACCCTCTTAAGAGCCTCAAGAATCACCTAAGTCTGACAAATAATTAGATCATTATAAATAGTTTAATATTTAAATATATGTTAACTGAATAAACAGAATATACCAAGCTTCCAAGAACTTACCAGAAGAAACAAGCCGACTGTTCCCCTACTTTTCTCAGCCATAACTTGTTCTTCACTTCTGAAGCAGATATATAGTAGTGCCATTGCTAATTAACTACTTTTTATTAGGATTAAGTTTAATCACTTTTATGGTAGGATTCCACTGAAATTACTGAAACTCTGAATTATGGTTTATCACACGCTATTTTCTTAATCTTTTCTGAACAATGTCAGGCTCACCTTTGGATTGAGGATTGTTTTAAAAGCCTTTATGCTTTATACAAAGCATATGACTCCTATACTTCAGCTGCGATTCCTTCAAACAATAATGAACTGCTCTGAAAGCAGTTTGCTATTAAATGGCTTTGTGAAACCTTCACATTTGCTCAGCACATTCTTTTGCAAAGTCTAGGAGACTTATTCAATTGACCAACATGTTGCTTGGTAGCAGCTTGATCATTTGATTCTTACTGGGAAGATTAGAACTAGAGCATTTCATCATTGTACTCAATTTCTACCACAGCAAGTCAAGAGAGCAAAGGCAAAATAGAAAAGACCTAATCTTAAATTCACATTAACACAATTCCTAATCAGATGCAGCTTCTGATAAATATCCCACACTAAAGCTCTTTGCTTTAGATATCACAGGCAAAAACAAAGCTCACTTCAGCACAATATTAAAACCTAGCTTCAAACCTTTTGTGGTTTAAAAAAAAAGAAAGCAACAATCCCCAAATGCCAATATTAGCAGCTAAACTTTCCAAGAATTCTAATTATTATATGCTGGTATAATAGTGTTTTATTAAAAGCAGGCTATGAACAGATTGATGGAAGAGGTAAAAATGTAATTTTGAGAACTTCAAGACTACAGACATCTGTGACACTTAAGCTTCATCTCTACTAATGAATTAAACATGGCTATGTACTTTGTCATGGAAGACAATTCGTGTGGAATGATCCACATCCACTCTGAACCAGCATGCTAGCTTCCAGCAGTGGGTGTTCTTGAACCATAATAACTGCAGAAGTATACACAGGAAGTTTTTGATAATGTGCCGGATGACTAACAAGCAATTAGGTTCTGACATAGTTGTCAATCACAGGAATGGGCAATTCGAGAACACAGGCATTTACCTGGATATTCTGCTACTGATTAATTAGTAAAAATGCAGCTTATATTTTCACATACCTAAAGTTCTTAGCTGGTGCTTGACCCTTCCACAGGTCAATAGTGACAAGTGGAAAGCCATTCATAAACATACAGTGCTGATGAATGCAGAGAAAATGCTTTAGCGTGTTTAACTTAGACCAGAAAATATTTGAAAGTTAGTTCCATGACTTTGGAAAGGTGATTCAGAGGGATGAGAGTAAGTGAATTAAGACTCCACACAAATGGGGCTACGTGTAAACCTCTGAGCTGTACAATGATTTTTTAAATATTTATTTAATATTTTAGTAAGGCTGACCAGATAAGTTCTGCTGCTGTTCAACCTGAAAGATGCAATTTATCTTCAGTAAATGCTGGAAAATGCTGAACACAAAATTATTTTAGAGTTCCAATCTTCTTTGGTGTTTCTGCGCCTTAGTCAGAATTCTCTATTAAGTATGTCTACTTGCCACAACTATTTGCCACTTAACTTTCCATAACCAAAAATCAGATTCTGAAATTCAGAATTAAATGGATTAAGTCCTAAAATGTCACTAGTGGTGGCTGTAGAAGTGTATAAAACTTTCATCTTTTTCAGGGAAGAAGCACTGTAGCATTAACTCCCTGTGCTCTAGAACGTAAGAAACTTAGATATCCAAATTCTTACATTTAATTTTCAAAGAAAATCATAGTTTTTAATGTATAAAGACATAAAAATTTGTCAGCTGTGGTGACATCATTTTTTATTTTGGAGACAGTGCATTATATTTTCTAATTCTCATTTCAGAGAAATATACAGCTTAAAACATAGGGCCAACCTTAAATATAAAACCAAAAAAATACCGAAAGGAAATAGGTCATTATTGACCACTATGAGAAAAAAGTACATGTGTACTCTAATCCAAGAAAATTATTCATAGGACATGCACAGGATATAGTCAGTAGGATGGAATATAATTCCTTTAGTGAATAATGCATAAGGAAGTAAGTACAAATATATCAAACATGAAATTAGCAATCTATATGCATTCTAATGTGCCATTTTAGAGCTTTTTTCCATTAATAAGCATGTATTGACCTGGGACATAATAAAAAGAAGTCATGCTTTGACAGATATTTTTTTTATCAGATGGAACTTTGTTAGTTCAGGATAGTATCTGGCTTAACAGTTATGAGCACCTACAGCACTGCAAATCAGCATATAAATGCAAGAGAATGTATCATCCACCTCAACAATCCTTTGAATGTTTTTAAGTGCACTTCAAAGTACACCAGTTAAAAAATTTATTAATATAGGACGTTCTTAGCAAACATGCCACACAACTCTTGCAAATAAAAAAATCTTCCTAACATGATCTATCACTACCATGTTCTGGTTTTAAAATCTTTAGCAAAACATATGAAGTAAACATTTTGGCAAATGTACACAGGATTAATTTCCATGTGAATTCATGAAATGATTCATTGGTGAATACAGCAACTTTAAAGAAGAGAAATTTAGTTCTAAATTTCTAAAATGTATCCTTCAAAAATTAAATACATTTTAAAATAATAACTATTTCCCTTATTATCTTCTATTTTAAACACAGTTTAATCTTAAATTACACTAAACCTTCCCAACCTTCCCAAGTAGCATATAGCAAATGTAATCACACTTGAACAGAAAGAAAATGAAATTTGCTTTTCATCATAGTTCTCACAAGTGTGAAACTTACAGGAAAATATTAATACTGCCTCCCAGAGTAACTTGATTTCATTTAATTTTGTAATAGTGTGGCTGGCTCCTTTTTCTAACATGACTGAAAGAGCTGTGAATCTGATGTACTAAAAAAAGGGAACACTTCTGTCTTTCTTTCCCTTTTTGCACATTTGGTGATAAAGTGTTTTTCCATCCTGAGACTGTCATACAAAGAGATTGGTGGGGAGCCCCTTGACCTTATGCTCTGGATAATGCTTTTTTTACAGATGGGGAAAAAAAAAACCCAAACCTTTGTTTTAATGTTCCCCTCCATGGTGGTGTAGAGGCTGAATAGAATAATTAGACGCCGTTGCTTTACCAAGGGAATAATTCTATGAGCTTTAAAGGATATTGCTCAGATCACCAAGATGTGCAAGGTCAATATCTGGTATGAGATCCCTCCCATAAAGCTCTGATGACAAAACTGAGCTGTCACCTTAGAATAATCCTTCCCAAGTAACAAATTAGTGGCTTCAGTTTTGCAATAAAAATATATAATAAAATGCAGACAACATGTTCTTATATGAACCATTCATACAATTACATAAAACTTCACAATTCAAGAGCGTACATTCTTCTTCTATTTATTTGTAATAACTCCGTAACTTAAAAAAATCAAAACCAAAAAAAAGAAACCAACCAAAACCCAAGCATACAGGGAAGCAATAACATATTAAAATGTAGAAGCACAGTGCTATAAGCTACTCACTGTAGCAGCACAGCATTAAGTATTTCTATGAAAATACCCAGGATTCTCTTTACATTTTGATGTGAAGTGTTTGTTTCTTGAAGGAGTTCTGCATTGCACTGATAACTCCACAAACTGTTTGATGCAAGGGTGGTTTCATGATTTGTCCTTAAAGAATTCCCTCAGGGCATCTATAACCTATGCTCCCATATTAAAAGAACAGATTAACTTCTTTTCAAACCAAAAAATTGAAATCACAAATCAATCTATAAATAAAATAAAATTTTACACTCAGAAACCTAGGACACTTGAAATCTCAATGTTTTCTCCATCTTTTATATTAACAGACTTTCAGTTGTAGATTTTCAGAAAAATCACGGTACTTGGGTGAGTACAAAGGTATGGAAAACTGTTTCTCACATAATAGTTTATGCAGTTCTAGAATACATATTAGTAGTTGATCACACTTTCATTGGCTGGTAATAGCAGCCAGCTTTATGGAACAGGAGTATCCTGTAAATCACTGGAAACTACTGCAGTGGATTTCCAACAGAAGACAAGTATGAACAGTGAAATCAACCACAGTTTGCTGCATTGATTTCCTTGTAGCTCTTCAAACTCCTTTCGATTAAAAGGAAAACAATGTTCTCCTTTATTCTGATTCAACATCTGAAAATCCTCACACTTTTTTATCAAATTTCATTTTATTTACAGCTACAATCTGCCATCTTCACACCATCCTCATTTCTCTGCAATGTTTTCTGGAAAGCTACACTACTTCTCTCTCATCTTAAAAGCCACTTGGTCACACTATCATGAGTTTCAGAAATCCTCTCTGTCTAGATTCATTTTCACAGTAACTGGAAAATATTGCAATAAATGTAACTTGTCACACCTCATTAAGCACATTTTTATTAATATGCAGCACCAGTTCTATCTTCTGTTATATATATGAACATGCATAGTATCTTTTCTAATGCCTATTAACCTATAAAAAGATAGGAAAAACTTTGATTAATTTTGAGGTAACAAGTCGCAATTGCCACTTTTCTATCAGTTCATCTTCAAGTACTGCTTTTTTTGACTACGTAAACTGGAGTATCATCTCAAGAAAAAATGTTTTAAAAAATATAATAAAGAATTTGAAAATGGTTTAATTAGTCCTCTGTGAAAACAACCGACATGATCCCCAAGCAATAAAATTCTGAGCTAACACATGCTTGGTTTAATCAGCAGGCTGAACAGAACCAAAAATAGAAACCTGCTGGAACACTGATGTGTCCATCTTAGGGAGAAAATCCGAGGTATAGGGTTTGGATTTGTATGTATGATAGTAAGAAAACTTTATCAACTGCCAACACTGTGCAAAGTCAACAAAATACATACAGACAGGATATATGTGTACCCAAGTCTAAGATCTTCTTGCAAGTATGTACATACCCCGTGTAACATTTGATTATTCTTCCCTCCTGAATGGCTTTAAGAATTATTAGCTATTCTCCAAAATGTCTCTTAACTGAGAAATGAACTGAATCTCCATGGCCAAACCACAATCACTTTTAACATATATAGTGCTTCAGAAGAAAAAAAAAGATACCAAATGCCAGGGAAACATTTTTTTCATTGTTAACTTGCGTTCATTAACCTTTGTAAATATAAATACTCTATGGCTATGAATACTTCAAGAATTCTCTCCAGTCATGCAAAGGAAACCACAAACACACACAATTTAAGGTATCATCCTTACTAAACTCTTTTTTGTGTGTGTGTTAATAGGACTCCTGGGGTACAAGCCTTTAGGTTACTATAAATAATCTAAAACTTTAGAATAAATCTTAAAAATCCAAATAGAGATGTAAAAAAACCCCAAACGACGGTGTTACCAGAGATACCAATTAATTTATGATCCAAATTGTTTCTACATCATCTTGCATATGAAAAACAAATAGAGAATCTCAAAAACTCTAGAAGGAAATGACCATGAGAATGTTTAAAAGGCAGATATGACTCTGTTTACACAACATTCTCCTTAGAGATTTAAGCTGTCAAAAGATAAAGGGATCTCGCAAGACTGTAATGAAAATAAAAGATCATATTTTCCAAAACGAATTAGAATGGCTTTGTAAATTAATAAATAGAAGACATTAATATGCCCCTCCAAAAGAAAGGCTTCTTAATTTACTATGATGTATGAATAAGTGCCTTTTATTCACACTGTTAAAAGGAAGATGAGCAATA
This sequence comes from Anthoscopus minutus, assembly GCA_013399455.1. NCBI lineage: Eukaryota > Metazoa > Chordata > Aves > Passeriformes > Paridae > Anthoscopus > Anthoscopus minutus. The sequence goes on from VWYI01020296.1 coordinate 86,763, forward strand.
GTTAAGGGCAAAGGCTACACTTGCATTTCAGTAAAACTAAGTGCAAATGAATGGGAATTAGATGAATGTTGCAGATGCAGATAGAATACATTCTTTTGAAAAAAACTTGTAATAGGGGTCTAAAAAGAAGTGGTTTTGGCAATACCATGCAAGACCAATAGATGCATAATTGTTCACAGAAACAGACATCTTCCAGTCATTGAATACAACAGAATTCAGTGTAGTAAATCTGCAGTTTATTTGCAATTTATTATCAATAAATAGACTGCAAACATTAAGAAAGATCTGTGGGAAATAACGATTAAACACAGGATGCTTCCCTGATCCAATCCTCCAAGACATAAAAGTTTGACTTATGGTATGGTCAGGACAAGTGGTTTAGTCTACTGTCCTGCCCTGTCTGCTGTGACCTGACAGGTGCTCTTGGACACCATCCATTACATAGCTTGAACAGCATCTTATCCCTTCTGTCATTCCTGCACTCTCCTTTTCACCACTCTAGGATCTCCTTGTTTCCACCCAATCTCCTCTCACACGACCCATCTCCAACTTTTCCCCTTTGGTACCTGTTTTGCCACATTCATACTAATATTCAGAACATGTGATACCATTACCAAGTAGGTGTAACTGGTATGTACTGCCAGCCTGACAAGTCTCTGCCTTTCTAATGAACTTCAATGCTCCCCTCCAATTACCTGTGACATTCAGCTATTTCTCCTGTAACTCCTGCTTAACTACCTGAGAAATCCAGCCATTTCTTATTTGCAGTTTCTGTCACACACTCTCATTTGTCACAAACATCTATTTCTCATATCATTTCAAGAAGTCTCTAACATCCTGTTTGATAATTCCAACCTCAGAACAGGAATTAATCATGTTCCCATAGCCCTAAGGGCCCATTCTATTTCTTTCCCTGGAGTGAACAAGGCCACTGAGTTTAACCTCACAAGGTACACGATTAGAATTGGGAGGAATGAATCTGAGTGGAAAGACATGTCCACACAGAACTCTAAGCCATCTAAGCCTACAGTGATCTAAGCTTGCTTTGCCTACAGACATGAACCCACATACATACCACATGACCTGGCTTCTATGTAAAAGCTGTTCAACTGCCTGTCATTAGGGAAGCCTTTTCTTGCACTCCATATTTGTCTGTATTTTGAAAATCTCATCTTCTACCTTGACTTCTCCCTCGTCTGTATACTCCTCACACAAAAAATAAAAACCAAGCAATGTTTCTTTACCTCTCAGCTAACACATTTCCTGACCATTCAAGGAAGAAGGACACCAAAATTTCTTTTATACACCAGAGGTGTCAGAATTTGTTGTTACATATTTTCAGCCTAAGAAGTCCTGAAGATTCTCTGCGTTCTTCTCTTCCCCTGATATAGGTCATGGAGGCCTTCCTCTTTCCTGACATACAATAAAAAAAAAAAAAAATAATATGGGCCCTACTTTTATGCTAATTCTTTTTCCAAGATGTTGGAAATGCTGGGAAAAATCCCAGGAAATTCTTCTAATTCTGGAAGAAGATGGCTGGATTACAAGAACACTTCATTTCTCATACCAGAAAGGGACTATGGGAAATATTGCCCCAATTAACAATGAAAGAACTATCATCCTGTCATTCCATTTTGTATTTATCTTGAATGCACCATGCTTGCAACCAAGTTTTTTCTAAACCCCCAGAATCTGTTTTCAGGGGGTTTAATGCTTTGTGGTTATAGGGAAAAAAAAAAGCAGTTTATTAGACTTGTGATAAATTTATTTGCATGTAACTTAGCTGGGCTGAGTTTTCAACTTTCCATCTTTAACTTTGTATTAGCATCAGCACTACATTGTTTATTTTCAGAGCAGAATAATATTATCTGTACACTACAGATATACAAGTATTGCTCCTTACAAGTTCTCCAAAAGCTCCACTGAGCAGCAGGTGAAAGCTTTAAGTCTTCAGGACAATAACATCATAGATGACACTGTGGAGGAAGAAGTGCCAGTCACCCCTCATCACACTCAGCTAATCAAGGAAGGAAAAGCTGCAGCATAAGATATGGTAACAAATATCATGGGCAGGTTCAGGAAAAATCCCAATATAAATATGTATTATTAAGAACGCAGAAGAAGTATGGAGAAAATTTAACCTCCATATACAGGGCCATGGTGATCTGTAAACATAATTGATACATAATTTCTATCAGTGTAACTATTTCACAATTAAGTAAAATGTTTTACAGCAAAGTACTTAGTGAGTTGATTAGCTTAGTGAAACAATTATTGAGAATGATATAAATGCATTCGTATGGAGAAAATGCTGGATATTAAAGGGCTCTTTAACAGAAAAGATACTCACTTGAGGTGAGATTACCTACTGAATCAGATTATCAAAGAAAACAATGGCTCCATATCTTCCTCCTTACAGCTTCAAAACAAAATTAGATACCTCTCTGGAAAATAGTTTTAGCTAAATTTTACTTATTAAGTTCTATATAGATGTAAAAATATGATGTTTGACTAGGTGTTATACTGATAAATACTAGTGAGATATTTTGTCACAGCATGGACAAGGCTTCAACTGTCAAAAACTACAAGTAAGTAATTATATGAACAGACCTGTGGAAGAATAATACACTTTTTTCACATGCAGCTAGTGAAAGTGATGGTGATTCTCCCAAACCTACCCCTGGTAATCAGAAAGTGCAAACCAGTCACACATCACAGAGTTATGCATTAATACTGCAATGGAGCAAGACACCCAAGCTGACACAGGAAATAGTAGCATGTGTCTTAAAACATCCGGATTTCCGTAGAAACAGTGGGCACAAGAGGAATTCCTCCGTCTTGCAGGCTTGACCTGATTTAGCACATCTGTCCTTTCCAATTTACAATCCAGAACCTGTGCATTAAAACTACAACTGAATTAACACTGGCAGGTATAACTACAGAAAATGGAAATTTGCTTCCTTAAGCTTATTACATTTAATCCATCACATAATATTTTTTAATTTTGCTTTTGTCTTATGTTCATTCATTTGCTAAATGCGTATTTTAATCCATGAAATTTTAAAACAACAAGAAGAGATTCTGTGCATTTTTAACTATTATAGGAATAATGTGTGATTTGAAGGATAATTCTAAAATAAACTTTTACACTGTGAGGAAATTTGCATACTACACAGACATAAAAGGTTAATATTCTGGATTCCACATTTTTAATGTGCATTAATAAAAGTCAGCTAACTGAATAGGGAAAAAACCTAACAGATGTGAACAACAGAATGCATCTGTTCAGGTGTGATGGTGAATAAGTGAAAAAGTAAAGCATGCAGTAAATGCAAGAGATCAGATTGTTCTGACCTAACACAAAAATATTTAAGGGAATACTTTAAATATATCAGCCACAAAATGCAGTAGAAAAAACCAAATGTCTCATGTGCTCTATCATACTCATTGCCATACTGTATAAGCAATTCTAAGAAAATTATATTCATGATGAGATAATTTTCCTCTTCAGCTGATACCTCAAGTACAGACCTCTATAGAGAACCAGAAAGCTCTTATACATGACAGACATGAAAAATGTACTAGTATCACTCAATCTTCCACTTTTTATATACTCTGGATGCTCTTCATATAGCTCAGCATGCTCAGATATAAAAAACTCAGAGATGACCTCATATTAAATTGGGGTTGAGTGCCTAAATGAAAACCAAAGCCACTTCAGACTCTGTACCGTTAAGAGAGACATACTGAAGACCAGGTCAGCTTTGGGTAGTCTGTAACACCTCCGAAGCACAGATTTGGCCCATCAAGTGGCTGGTGAACCTTATGCCATCAGCATCTAATTTTCATTTCCTTTGGTACAACCAAAGGTACCACAGTCTCATCCAAATGGCATTTAGGGATTTGTCTCTATAATGAACATTTTAGGAAGCACAACATGGCACAAGTCAAACACTGTCTGAGAAAACACTAATGCTCAGGCAACATGAATGAGTAATAGTTTCAATCTGCCTCCTAGGCAATTTGCTATTTATTAGTATAGATGCAGCCCAAATAAAAGCTAGGAAATATGAATATGAACCCAAGATCTTAGTACTGTCACTCTGAGAGTAACTAGTTGCTGAAGGCATGGCCGTGGTGTGATGTCCCATCTCTGTGACTATGGGAATTCCACCTCTCGCAAAGAAGTCTACCCCTATGCTTGCTAGATGAATTAGGTTTCCTTTTGTTCAAAAGCTTGCTGATTTCCCATTTTATTACTTTGATACACTTTGTTTGCAAATTGCTGAGAGCTCATGCATCTGCAAGCAGCAGAGGCTTGGTTAGGACATGACTTCCAGAAGGACCTGCCACATCTGGATCAAAATAAATGCTTGTGACCCCGGTTAACACAGACATTTGCCTCTTTTTTCCCTTCACTTCTAAAATCTCTTTATTTTTGTAATACTCGCTCCCCAGGAAAAGAAGACATTATTTCACATTCCTCATTGATAAGAAACACTATATTTTGAAAACAATTACACTAAAACCTAGCAGAGTCAGAATGTCACATGACTAAGGAGTATTACGAATCTGCTGAGAGATTGTCTCACTTGACTAAGAGCAAAGTATGTATACTTCTTCAATGGTAAAATGAAAATACAGTAACTTTCAGATCAAAATGCAGAAAGCGAATATACTTAACATGGATCAGTTCCAAGCTTATTCTGTCCAAAAGTCTCTGGAAAATGTCTGGAGTATATGTGAAACAAGAGTTTCAAGGGATAGGAAAGACTTGAAAAAAAATATAAAAGAAGAGAAAGAATTGATGGTATTTGAGCTAATTTCTAAATAAATATTACTTATAAGATTCTGAGATTTTGCTGGTCAGATACAAAAGTAAGGAAATATATTCCATCTTCTTTTGATTCATAACTGTCTTCTGAATTATCACCTTAAATATTAATATTTTGGATAAACCACATCTCTATTTTAAGCTGAGATAGATGCTGAGCTTCAAAACTTTTCTTCAGATGGATGCAACTTCATAAGGTAGAAGAATTATTTTAAATTAAGTATTATTTATATCTTCCATTGCTTTAACTTCAATGCACCTTAGCATTTATTCCCAGATTAAGTTCTGCTGAATTTCAGGTTCAATTTCAATTTCAGTTCAATTCAGAAATTCTACAGTAACTTATAGATATAATTTGTGTAGTTGTCTCATTTTATAATTGTTTCTGACAATTCTTTTGAGTGAAGTTTGTATATTAATTAAACACTACTATATTTTTAGTCTGCACTGTACAAAACTCATGTAAAGAATATGTAAAATAATCTGTATGAAGTAGAACACAGTTCTGATACATTTACTTGATTATAAATAATCAACAGGAATTATACTATACTACAGCCAAACTGTGTCAACCTCTTAATTTTAACACATTTTAGAATTAGTTATATAATGCTCTGGAAGTTACAAGAATGCCCTACTGCTTCCTTTCCTTGAAGTAGCCCATTTAATTTACAGTAAAACAGATGGGGTTAATAACTACAACACTAGGATGTATCTGAGTACATACTCCAATAAAAAAGACTACAAAAACAGAAGTTATGGCAGACATGTAATCATAGCTGCCTTTATAATTATAAGCACTGGGGGTAGCTCCAAAGCACCATGACTTAGGCTATGGTTTCACAAGCCTCTGGCTGCAGTACCAGACAGACACACAACTGTTTGTGCAGCTGCTCCATGAAGCAGACCAGGGAAAGTATCCAACTTAAACATAATACAGCAGGAAAAATTATCCATTGTTAGTTTCCCACAATACTTCAGTAAGAAGCCACAAAAGTGGTTGAGCTAGTACAAAGAGCAGAGGACAGCACATACTGTCAAAGTCAGCAAGGAAGGAACATGAATTGCTTAAAAGTTCATACTAATGCTAACAATAAATAAAGAGAAAAATCAGAAAGAGCTTTAGAAATACTCATGATGAAAACTGGTACTTAACTGAGAAACTGCCAGACAAAGGTATCCCATTCTGTTTGAACAGAATACTATTCTTCTGCATAAATGTTTCAGATACAAATCAGTGAAAATGAATTGATCTCCAATACACAGCAGGTTCACAAGCCTTGGTATAAATTTTATCCTTCCAGTATCACAGATACTTAAAAGGTAAGGAGGTATGCAAGCATGGAACATAAAAATAAAAACCATTCTTTAAAAACTCATACTGACTTGAATTCAGGAACCAACATTAAGTAAGGAAATCAGGATTACAGAGCACCCCATAAATCCAACAGAGAGAAGCAAATTCTTAACTGAATCCACTGAACCTCTATTTGCACAAGGAGCTTGAACACTGATGTTAGAAAACAAAGTACTTAAAGACGATTCATGTGCTTTTCAGTACTGAAATTCATAATGGCAACCCAATTCCTGAAATTGATGTAACTTGATACCTCAAATGGCATTGTCTAACTTCAGGGAGCAACGGAGGCACTGAGGTGGGAGATGAAGAAGCAGGCTAATTTTCCCCTGCAAGTACCTTTCTCTCGCTGTTGACTACAGAATAACTCAGGAAAGCCAGGCTCCTAACTTAGTTGTACAAATTACATGGAAGGAAGATGGGTTTTGGTGTCTTTGTGGATTTAAACAAGCTGCGCAAATGCACTCCACTTAAGCACAGATGGCAAGGAGTCTCATGGGCCTAAGTGTTTTCTCTTGGTTTTACAGAAAGATACCACCAGGAGTCATGACTAGTGCAGCTCACTATCCTCTCTCTCCACAGCCTACATTGAGGGCTAAACTGACTAATTTAGGAGAGAACTTTCAGCAGAATTTCTAAAACTTATAATCATTAAATATGAGTGAATAACAGGAAGAAATAGGTACCTTTCAATTGCAAATTCAGATGCCATGTCTTGGCAAAGTCTTTCAGCAGATCCGCAGCAGATGAATTAATTATCTCAGTGACTCCACCACTCAGCTGTCTTGAGTAACTCAATGCCAAAGCATCATGCTGTAAAACTCATCTCAAGACTAGTACTTTTCACTTGCCACTTCTCAGATGAAAAATATAAATCCTGGAGTTCGAGGTCTTCATATATTAAATCTATGAATGGGAGGATGGAAAAAACACCTATCCTTTCTTTGAGAATCTGTATAAAAAAAAAGGATACAACCTGAGCACATTAGTGTATGTTGCAAAACCTCCTGCTTTTACTGCACCAGAAAAGACAACATGAATTGAAAATTAATTACTGTGCTTGTAGGTTCTGAGCTACAGTATGAAAAATTCTTTAGCTATAAAATGTTTTTTTAAACTACTTTCCTTCAGACTGATATTGCAGTCATTCAACACAAATAATTTGAAATTCTGAAGCAAATGTAACCACAATGGTTTTCTTTATTCTTCTTGAAATCGAAGTATAAGAGTAACTGTATTTATAAACCGTTACATGCCATCCTTCATGGTTATTCTTAAGAGAGCTTTAAGTGAAAAACTTATCAAGAACAGAGAACACTGGTTTTCACTTTCATGTATTTGTAAGTGCGAAGGAAAGGGTCAAAGGCAAGAGTAGAATTTCTCACAATACTTTCCTTGTGAATAACAGCTGAGAAGTCTGGAAAGCAAACTAATTGCTTAAGTTTCACATTATCAACAAAGCTGTCTTTTGAAAGTGCAGTTAAAACCTCCATCATCTGTTAGGTTTGATCAAGTTAGTTTTGACTGAAATTCTCACACTGTCTAAAAAGAGAGCTCTATTTTTTTAAAGGGTTTCTGAGACACCTAAGAATATGCTGTTTCTTTTAACTTCTAAGACTTTTTTGGGAAAGGATGCAGTAACTGTAAGTACTGCTATCAGAAGAATCTAAATAATAAAACAAATGGTGTCTAGCCAGAAAAGAAGTATATTGAAACAACAAATGTTATCAGGTTGATTTTCTGCTACCTTAACACTAAACAATGAAAGACTCACAGAATTCATTAGGCTGAAAAAGACCTCTGAAATCACTGAGTACAACTTCTGACTGAACATGACCTTGTCAACTAGACCATATCTCCAAGTCATGCCTTGAACACCTCCTGGGATGGTGAATCCATCCCTGGGCAGTCCATTCCAACATTTAACAATCCTTTCAGTTAAGAAATTCCCCCTGATGAACTCCTCTCCATGTCCTGAATCTCCCCAGGTACAGCTTGAGGCCATTTCCTCTTGTCCAGTTCCTGGTCACTGGAGAAAAAAGGCCAACCCCTACCTTGCTACAACCTCCTCCCAAGCAGTTGTAGAGAGCAGTAAGGTCATTCCTGAGCCTTCTTTTCTACAGGCTAAATATCCCCATCTCTCTCAGCAACAGCCACCAAAAAGAGGGAGGGTGTGATTCCATCTCTACATATGGCGTATCAAACAGAATGAATGTTTCAAGTCGTGATCCATATCAAAGCATTATCCAACATTCCCCCAAACAGGATTTGAATCTGGCTCCTAGGTATTTCAATGAGCAACAATATCTGAAATAGAAAAAGGAAAATTTAAAAAACTGTATGACTTGACATTAGTCTGTGTAATTCTACCACTAACATCAATTCTCTCTTTGGAGGAATCAAGATGTTTTCTAGTCATTATGGGGCTACTGAAAGTTTTACACAGCAAAACAACTGTATAACTTCAGTAAAGACTCTAAGAGGTCTAGATCTCTTCCTAAGAGGGAACCATATTATGTACCTTTTTCCTCCTTGGAAAGCCAGATTTCTGTGTGCAGTGAACTATAGATATATACTAAACTTTTCATGCCTCCCGAGTAAAAAATAGCTCGGCCTCTCAGTCTCATTGCATTCAGCTAATTCCTAATAGCAGTGTTAAAAATGCTATTGTCCAGCAGTTCAACTGCTGTCAACACTAATATCAATAAAATCTGCTCAAAAGCAACTTGAATAATCATAAATATACAGTGCAACAGAAGGAGCCCCAGAGTATCTGTGACAGGAAAATGTAGCACTGGATTCAAAGGAGATCTGAGCTTCTTCAGAAGAACCACTGAGGCCAGGCAAGAGGTTTCAGGTCATGGAATATAGTATTAATGTCTGTACTTAGGAAACTAAATTTAAAAAAAAAAATATCTTTATTTGTGTAATATACAGGAACAGAACAGCTTTTTTTTTTAGTATTACTGATTTTAATCTCAAATGAAAGTGCTAACTAAAAATAACCAAACTAAAAATAGATCACGAAAGTAAAGTTATGAGCATAAAAAGGAACATCAGATAAATTAGATAGGAGGAAATGTACATGGATGAGCAAGAGAATGATGGATTCAAGTTAAAATTTGATATAAAGGAGAAGTACAATAAAAAAGAACAAGCATCCTTCCTGCTCCATGAGCTAGCTATGAATTGTTATCTATGATTGAATATGTCTGTTTTGCCACATTTATTCTGCTGAGCAATTTGGTTTATCTACCAAAGGCAATATCAGGGATTCTAACATGAGAGTCACTACTACCTGAATTTCCTTGGCAAAATAATGGCAAAAAAAATCTATTTTTGCAATAGATTAGTTTTGTGAAATTGATCTAAAGATCATACAGATAGACTAGAATCTCTTTTAAAGAAAAATGAGGGAGGGAAGGGAGGGAAGGGAAGGGAAGTTCTGGGAAGGG
>VWYI01020298.1:0-20343 GCA_013399455.1 Anthoscopus minutus
ATATACATAGTATAGCCGCTCAGGAAAAAAGATGTGGATTCAAGGGTATTTATTCAACCCAAAGTCCTGGATGGAAAAGTTAAAAGTTTTCAGGGCTTATCAAGGAGAAACACATTTCTCCTTTGTGTGAGACACTGGCCTGGAAACTCTTGCTGGGGTGGCTCTATTTCAGATCTCTTCCTATGCGACAGTGCTTGTTCACTGCTGGGACCTTCCCCAGAGGGTAGTGAGGGCATGGATAGATAGGGATGGGTGGGCTTCTCTGGTACCTCCAAGAAACTGATTACTTCCTTTTCTGTTTCTGAAGAAATAATCCTGCTTCCTAGACCAGGGTTGAGAGGTTGCAGGAAGGCCATCAGGCATGGGTGGATGGTGGAAAAACACCCCTGTGACCCAAACTGCCTGCTGGCATTAGTGTCATCTAAACAGCTTGACTCTGCTTTAGTGTCACCTAAACAGCTTGACTCTGCTTTGGATTTGGGTCTGCATCAGTACAGCTGCTGGGGAAGAAAGCTATCATCAGTGAACACAAATCCTGCTGTATTTGAGGAAGAAGCATTTACTGGCTTTGGTGACAGGCGAGGACTCCCGTGGGAACACAGTTCATTCACAGTCCCCTCCTTAGCATGAGGTCTGCAGAGCAGAACTGTCCACCTCTTTTCTAGATGCACCTTTAGAGGATCTGTTGTGCTTTGGGCTGTGCAAACTGACAGTGAGATAGGCCAGGAGTTACTGAGAGGAAGGAGAAAAGAATGTTTCCTTTTCTCTCCTGCACACCAGCATGGCTGTTGTGGCATCTATTCACCAGCATGAGTGAGGGAGGCTTTCACTTGGTGGCTGCACCAGCCTCTGGGAGAAACCTCTGTGTCTTGAGAAATTTACTTTTCAGTATTAAAAAACAACAGGTAGGACAGAAAAGTTGAAGGAAATATTGTGTATAATCTGGCTCAGTGATGATAAACCTTTCTTCTGCTCCATCTTAATAAAGCTGTAATTGGCAGTGACTGTTTTTTGATTTCCCATGAGTGCCAGGAGATACTCCCCCTCTTTCTTCCAGGGCTGGGTTTCATCTCGGCTTTATTTGGTGAGAGGCAACTGATGTTTAGCACGTACTGATTGTAGCCTGCAGCACTTTGGGTTGTAATGTGGGGACTGCAGCCCTGTGCTGAGCTGGGAGGATCAGCTGCCCTGTTCAGGGCTGCAATGAAGACAGGCTGGTCAGGCACCAAGGGACACATCTGCACAAGTGGGAAGGATGCAGGATGGAGCAGGGCAGAAGAAAAGGTATCAGATGCTTTCTGTTGTTGAAACTGATGTGAAGCCCCCTGCACTGTGGTTAGAAAAAGAGAATTTTCCTCTCTAGTGGTGCTAGAGCAGATGCTAAACCAGCTGGAGAAAATACTTGCTTTGGGCTGATTGGCGGAGCACGAGTTAGAGGCTGCCTTGGAGGCACGGCTCAGGGAATACACAAAACTTGTGGTAGTTTCTGGCAATAGAAGGCAAATTTGTGCAAGAAACAACTAAGGGGGAAATGAAAATTGCCAAGAAATGCCTGACAACATTCAAAGGCTGTGGTCATGGCCATTAGAATACAGCATACACTTACTTTTGAGAACCTATCAAAGCTCTTTTTTCAAGAATTCTGATGCTGCTCCTGCCACTGCTCAGCCACTTTGGGTTCAAGTTGAATGCCTTCCTTCTGACACCTCCATCTCCTAGGTGGACATAGCTAAGAGAGGTGAATTGACACTTCTCCCTTTGTGCAAAGATCACGCTGGCATTTGTCCTGTTTAATGGAATGTTAACTCTGTCTCCATAGGGTCTGGAGCCATGTGCAGAGCAGGCTGCAGCCTATGGAGATGCCTGACTTACCTTTAAACTAACTGGACTGTAGGCTGCAAAAAGCTCAAACTAATTAAGAATTCTAGGTAAAGATTTATCAGACCCTTTTTCATTATCCTCTCTTAAGTGGATTAGACCATGCTGGTAGAAATAGAACAGTCATGGAATGACTGTAAACCCACGCCAGATCTGAATATATTTGCCTAGTTATTATACACAGAGCAATAAGAGGCAGCAGGATTCCAGTAATAGTCAACTTAATGTGTTGTTAGTTTCAAGTGATTGTACATCTCTCCCCTACAGAAGAATTGTTTGCTACACAAGCACATTACAGCTAGGAATAAATAAAAATACACTCTAAACCACAGCATTACTGTGGACTCATTTTCTGTCTCCTGGGGCATCAGAGATCAATCAGTGAACTGATTCTGGATGAATTCTGCTTCATTGGGACACTGTATGAAGTGCAAAAGCATCTGTAAAACTTTCATAATGCATTAAATGTTGTTAAAAAAGATCTATGCCTATAAGGGCTACATTTTATCCAGAAAGAGTGAATTTCTTGCTAACTCTCCATTGCAGACTTCATTTTCTCTTTCCCATTTCAGGAGATACACTTAAAAAAAATCACCGTGACCTACTATCTAAAGGAAAAGGCTCATGTTGGGCAGAGTACTGCATACCAAAATCTGACCTGTTTTGTATCTGCTATTTTTGAATTGCGAATCCTAGGAATAAAATTAAGATGAGTGCGAACAAGAGGAAAGGTTTTGATGACTCTGAACATTTTGGGAATATCTTTCACAGCTTCATGTCTAATTTTCAAAGCAACCTGCCCTAGAAATTCCATGTGGAGTTCATAATAGATGCATTAAATTCACTAGGAATGGAATCAGCTTTGTTGATCAGTAAATTGAGTTTACTGTCCTAGCAGCAAAAGGAGCATTTGACAAGTTGCTATCCAGTGATCTGTATCCCTAAAGAACTCATCATAGACTGAGAGATCTGTAAACATCTCAAATAACAACTTAAAGCATTCTTTTTTATTAAAAAGAGGAAAAAAAATTCTGCCCTTTTTCCTTATGGAAATTGCCTTAAAAATATTACCCCTTTGCTAAGACTGAAAAGTCTGTGAGTGAAAATAAATAGGTAAAATCATAGTTTGCCTGAAACCTCACCAGCTGTGCTGCTGCCTGATGCCTCCCCAGCTACCACAAAACAACTCCTAAGTCAATTAGGTTCCTGGCAGAATTGCATGTGCATTTTATGGGAGAAGACACATTTTTAGAAATTTGGGGTCTTTTTTAATATGTTAACTGTAACTCTGAATTTCTTGGGGCTCTGATGCATGATTGTGGAGATAACAATGTTCTGTTTAATGGTGTTATCTATAAGAAAGGAACCAAAGTATCAGAAAAATATGATAGACTTTCTCAACATGAATTGAGTTGCCATGTTTCTTTACATGTCTTTGTGTTTTCCCTCTTTCCTCTGCTTACATCCATAGCCTGGAACTGGTGGTTTCTTGAAGGTTTACAAAGCCACTTTCCCCCTATCAAAGTGTGTTGTGAGAGACGCAAGGAAAGTGCTGGACACCAGTGAATGATTAGCAAGGAACTTCTTAAAATGGAATAAAATAGAAATACACATCTAAAAAAAAGTCTGCAAATCCAAATCCAGAATTCGTGGGATTGTTTTAAAACCCAAGTTCTGTCACAGCCATCCGACTTGGGTTAGGGCACATAGTTTAGCCTGTCCCACACTGCTAGAAGGCCTCAGCATATGTGTTAGGAAATATTTTTAGCCTTAATTTCAGCCATGAAAATGTATCAGCATATATAGAGGCTTCCTGAAGTCAACAGAATCAAGAACACAATTTAAGCCAAAAAAGTATTTTAGTGAATTGAGAGGCATTACCTCTCAAGAGGAGATCCTGCCCTTTTTCGAGGATTACCCTTCCACCTTGAAATATCCCAGATCTCCCAGGAGATCAGATGGTCTCATTTCAAAGTCTTTACCAAGAAAGGTAACCCTTGTTTTTGGTTTTCTTTATAATGAGAAAAGTAGATCTTTTTGTCTCTGTTTCCCTCACTCTTTATACCATTACATTTTTTTTAAAAAAACCCCCATCTTGTTTTGCAAGTAGATTCCATGCTCTTTCTTTAATTTCTTAGTTCCACTGATACAGACACTTTCCTTTGTTTTTCATAGTTAGCTGTGCAGATTAAGACCATGAGAGTTTCTGCAAAGGCTTATTAATTATTGGCAATAATTATTTGCAGCAGAACTGCAGATGCTTTTTAGCAGGTCTTTGGAAGAAGGGAGGAGGGAAGCACTAGCTGATTTTCTCCCTCTTCCTCTTGCAATCTGACATACCCTGTAATTGGAAACATTTATTGACAGCTTAGTTTTCACCAGAACCCCTAGTGTGCTCTCTTTTAAATTCCTTCTAATCTCCAGGCAGCCGCAAGTCTTGGCTCCTCCTCTTGGCAACCTTCCGCTTTGCTCCCTTTTCCAGATTCTCATTTTGTTGTGGCAGTTGGTCACTCCGAAGACATTGTTCTCTCAAACTCCTTTTTTACTGTTCCCTCTCTATCATTTAAAGGGATAAAACCCCATAATTGCCTTGTCTGAGAGCCAAGACTCCAGCAAGGGACCTATATTTTGACAGCACATTAAATGGTGTCACTGATAGACCTCTCAAGCAAGACTCAGAGAAGCCTGTAATGTCCACAAGAGGAGGCTTTGGGTAAGGGCTTCAATCACTTCTCCACCTGTGCTTGGTCCTCTCCAAAACTTCTGTGTGTAGACATACTCTGTTTTATAAAAATAATGTAAGGAGGGGAGGGTGAAGCTTTACAGCACATGACGTTCTGGGAGATGAAGTGTGAAGTCCAGAGAAATAAAGCAAGGGCATGTTTTACACGAAACAAAAAAAACACACTTGCAGAAAAAATGTACTTCAGACTCCCCTGGAGACAAATGTAATTAAAGATAATATATGCCAAGAACTGAGGTAAAGAACATCCAGAGGAAGCCATTTGTCATGCAGAACAATTACCCCCTATTTTAATTGGTCTCACAAAACCCAGTAACTAGGCCATGTATTTTGACATCAATTTACTGATGCCTTCTTAATCAGTCAGCTCTTGGAATATGTGCAGATATCATTCTCAAACAGTGGGAACTCCATGGCCTTTTTACAAGGTGTACCTGGAGATAAAATCAGCCACTTCCCCCAGGTGTGAGGGGTAGGGGAACAGGGCTGTTGAAGAGTGACAGCTCTGTAATGCAGGCAGAGTGTGAAGAGGACAGTGCTTCAGCGTGAAGACAGCAGTTCAAGGAGGGAAAGGAAAATACTTAATATTTGCTGAAGACCCCTGTGGGAACCTAGGATATCCCTCTGACAGTCCTGGGTGAGATCACCACCTGCCTGAGCCCAGGCCAGGGGGGTTTAAAGCCTTGGCAGGGGGGTCAGAGACCCTGGCATGCATTTAGAAATTCTTGTGGCTTTGAGCTTGATCTATGGAACAAATTACCATCACTGTATGAAGAAGTAAAAGTCACAAAAGTGTAGAGTTAGAATTCTTATAGTGNAGGAGTGGGGAATGCCTTGGTCTGGTTTGCTGAACAGACCTCTGCAGGCCAGGCTGAAAATGTTTTCTGATAACCAACAATAAACAACCTTGAGACTGAAAGCCGAAGACTTCAGACTCGTTCTTGGATAGCTGGGTTGGAGAGCAGAGACTTTTTACACATCTTGGGATCATCTTGACCACAGGAAACCCTGAGAGACCCCCATTCGCAGCCCCTTGCAAACATACCCATATTCTCTGCTGAAAAGCAGTGATCAGCCATTGCACAAGTGAATTGTTTGTGGCGTGGTTTGTGAGATGTAGTTACATGCACAGGCTTGAGGCTGCTGGAGCCCTTGGCACCAGCCATGTTTATGCAGATTTTTGGTGTCATTCCCTGCTTGATAAGGGAGAAGTAAAACTGTGGGTGTTTTGTTTGTTTGTTTGTTTGTGTTCCAAAGGACTTCCACTATTTGTATGATTTTAAAAATTAATGTTTCATTACACAGAGTCTCTTGAGAACAAAATATATTCTTTGGCTGTTGCATCCCAGTGACAGCACCTTCTCTGTATTAATTTCTTCTTTGCAAGCCTTGCTGGCAAAGTGAAATACGTGAAGTAGGAACAGCCGTTTGATATCCCTTTGGAGATTCATCCAGAAATAAGTATTGGGACTTCTATGTCTGATGATCACTAAAATCTAAACTTGTGCTGGCGCCTCACTGCCTGTGGGCCAGAGAAATGAGATCCCAAGGTTGGAGCTAGCCAGGGAACTCTGGGAGCATATAGCAAGAAAACTCTTCTGACTTGCTGTACCATCCTGCACTACCTGGAATAAGAGTAGGTAATGCAAATACAAACTTAGTCAAGTTCCTATTTAAAGGTGGTGTTAACATTATGTGTCTCACTTTTAGTAAATATATATATGATAGAGATTTGAGACTGGGATATTCAAAGAACATCCAAAGATATGTTTGAGATTAGAGAGCTCCACATTATCATTTAACAAGTAGATTAAAAAAATCTTCTTTTTATCTTCAGTAGATAAAGTTCTGAGAGTAATACACGTGTTTAATTTTCTTCAAAAATCAAGGTCTCAGAAAATACCTATGCTGATAGCAATGGAAGGGGCAGCTGGTGTTACTGTGTCCAGCTTTCTGGTACTGCAGTCAACTGTTTTAAATAATTTTTCATATACTGAATCATATTGCCTCCTGCACCAATTAGGAAGTTAGCTTTCCCTATGGCTGAGTGTTCTTTCCAGCTTCCTTGCTTTCTTGGACAGGAAAGTTATTTTTATTTTATTCTATTTTTTTTTTCACAGACTATGTGTTTTCCTGGAGAGGCCACAATTGTTGCATGCTACAAAGATCAGATTTGGAGGCTTGAAATTGCCAAGCTCTCTTTTTGCTTCTCCTCCTATCTCTTTACTACATACAATTGGTACATTTGTTGTTGTCAAAACATATAGTCCCATTCATTAAAAATTGACAGATTTATTAAAAATCCTTGTACCTGCAATTTCCAAAGGTGAAAACAGTCTGACTTCTTCAGTCTTATCTCATTCAGTTGCAAAGTTTCTTTTTGCTTCAGAAGTAGCTGTGCTTTCTCTGCACTCTTGTCCTCACCCCGCATTTGTACCCTCACTTGACATTTGTCCCTACAGTCAACACTATTGACCTTATTGAGCACTAAGGCAAAGTGTGCAAGGACCATGCCAAGCCCATCTTTAATCTCTACTTTATCCTTACTGCTTAGTGGCCCAATGTGTTTCCTGTCACCTGAAGGAGCATCTGAGCCTTAGGATTATTGGTTGCATTTATTTTTCAACATATGCCTGGGAGTCAGTCTACCTTAATGACACAATTCTCACTAGTCTGTCTTTTCCTCTAATAACATTACAGAAATTGCTATTCATATCCAACTCTGAACCTGGAGGGGGAAGCATCTATAACAAACTCCCAGCACTACTCAGTAGAATCTCTTATTAACTTTTCTCTAAGCAATTTCACACAAATGTAGTCTGTTTTATCCATCCTACTCCTTCTCATTCACCGTGCTGCATCAAGCAAGGCCAGTCAGCTATCTTTGCCTTTCTGTTTCCAAACTTGTTATAATTGTGGTTACTCTTTTTTTTTATTTATGTTACTCCATTTATTTCTGATTTGACATAGAGATAGCATCAGTGTTCTAGGACCCCTGTTTACTGCCCAGGTAATGTGCCTTGGATTAACATACCAAGTTTCACTGGTAATCCTCAATGTCTTGACCAGACCAGGCAAGGTCATTTTAACAACTGTATCACCATCCTGACAATTGGGTAATTTCACAGTGTGTTTGTCCAATAATATGCCTCTGTTATTGTACTCTGATGGAGCCATTGGAGACTTGGTGCAGTGAGACCCTTTGCTGTAGTACAGGTGATCCTCATACTGTGCCAGTCCCAGCAGTAGGCTTCCTTTCTCTTTTTCCTACTCAGTTCTGTTCCATTCACTTCTTTTTCTTGTGTGCTTGATTTTCCTTTCACTGTTCAGTAAAGGCAGGGGTGGACTCTGCACATATAACCTTCTTCCCATTACCTAGTTGGAAGCTTATCTACTGCATCTCATCTGCCTTGACAGCATGGTGACCTGGCAGGGGTCAGTAACAGCCTGACTTGCATCAAGAATATTCCAGGCAGCTGTGCACAATGCAGGAAACAAGGAGGCAGGCCGTGGAGTTGTGAGGCAGTGGACAGAAAGCAAATGAAGGGATATACTTAATTCCTCACACTTCACCATTAAACTGTTGAACTCAGGATGTATTCAAACTGAGGAGTTCAAGAACAGATTTAACAAATTCTAGGCAAAAAATCTGCAAATGCTTTTATGCACAAAGAAACAATCTGAGGCACAGGATGATTCCTAGTGCCTTCGATTTTCAGGGGGCACTACCCCAGGGATGTGTTGCCCTGTGCTTTTAATCCTTCTGTAAGCTTCAAATGATAGCCTTTAGATGGGATAGGACCCTGAACTACATAGAATTAATGTAATTTTGGTAATCTTGGATCAGTTGGGGACAGTTTACCCTTCTGTGCATCCCTAGTTTGTAGACATTTTTCTAGGGATACAACTTTGATGATGATTGTTTTGACTTTTCTGACTATCAAGCCACCGTTTTTTGTTTGGGGTTATTTTTTATAAGGCAAATGGAAATGGAAATACTTATCTTGTTCTTGCTCATGTGTTGACTATATTCTGCAGTCAAATCTGTAGTGTTGGCATTACACAACAGTAAGAAAGAGTACTTGAGACAGAGACAGGTTGCATTTCTCATCTGGCCAGTTTCATTTGTTTGCCTAGTCTAATGCATTCTGCAAAATGGGAAGAGAGGGACTGCTTCTGCCCTCTGAAAGCAGAAAACATTATGAAAAATTATGAAATACAGCACAGTCCTGATTATTCAGATGCCATAGGGAAAGCTAAGTAAGCCTGGATAACAGAGGCTTCAGA
This sequence comes from Anthoscopus minutus, assembly GCA_013399455.1. Lineage (NCBI taxonomy): Eukaryota > Metazoa > Chordata > Aves > Passeriformes > Paridae > Anthoscopus > Anthoscopus minutus. The sequence goes on from VWYI01020298.1 coordinate 8,909, forward strand.
AATTTGAGGGACTTCTCAGTATAATAAATAGAAATCAGGGGACATGGTCATGTTTTGGACAATAGAAAATTCTGACAAGAGAGGCAGATGACCCAGGGTTGTATTACAATACCAAAGCCACGTTGTAGCTTCCACTGATCTCATCTTAAAAGACTTTCCTAATATCTGATTGCCATCCAAAAATGCACTCTGATTGAGAGAGACAGAGACAGTAACCTTTGGGTACCATGGGTACTACATACAGTAAAATGGATCAAAACCCCTGAATTTACTGAGGAAGAGAACACTGACTAGTGATGTCGATATGTTTTTTTCTCCAGCTGTGATTCATTCAGTCAAAGTGAAACTGAGCAACTTATAAAATGGATAAGCTTCTGCTTGCTTTAATTCTCTAGGCCTTTCCCCTTTTCATAGCTTCCATTCATGGAGCATATTTTTGTGTCATCACAAAAGCTACCCTTGCATGTGTTGTTTTAGGTAGCATTCACAAACCACTGTGGGGTAGTAGTTGGCAGAAGCTGATATTTAAATAGAAACATTTTAATGGCAATTAGAATAATTTATTCCCATTCCATTTGCAAAGTTAAGCTATATTCTGCCCTAAACATAAGGCATGCAAGTAGATAAATGGATAATTGTGCAGGCATCACACTGTCAAAACTAACACTAGTTGATCACAAGACAAGATTACATTTGGCTTCTCACTCTGCAAATGTTGTATTTCAGAGATATCTGAAATGTTTTTCCACATCCTCAATGGAATTTTGTTCATTGTTTTGTGGGAAAGCTCTCATAAGGAAAACAAGTTATTTTCTATGCTTGGGATCTGTAAATAAACCTTAACTGGTTTTAGACTCTAAGACATTAAGAACTGATTGAAGTTTGGTCAATCTGACTTTCTATAAAGCTGTTCAGAGACCAGTTCTTTCTGATGACGGCAGTGGAAAGTTTGCAAATAATAGTACTCTTTTGGAAGTCCTTTTAGCAATTACTTTATTTGGAAATATATTCATGTATATAAAAGTTCTGATTTTAAACAAAAATCACAAACTAGCATTCTTTTATCTCAAAAAAATCCAGCCAAAATACTGTTACTGACAGAAAAATTCGGATCATACCTATTTTTTATTATACTTCATGGCTGAATATTTAATCCTGTCTTAAGTATGTTTTAATTTACTGTTTTCAAAATTCCATTGAAGAAAATGCCTCTGCTTGATTTGGTCTGGATGTTACAGCTGTACAGCAACTGCAACTCTGTCTCCTTTGCTGTGATGCAACTACTCTTGTGCAAGGTGACCACAGAATATTGGCACATGGTAAAATCAACTTTGTTATTCTCGCTCAGTGAGGAAACAAGAACTGCTGTCTGCTTTTCTCTTTACCCACCTTTTTCCTACCACTACTTAAATTTGTGCGGCTATTCCTGAAATTTGTAGGGAAACAAATCCAGGCTAAAATGAACTTTTTAAATTTTTTACTCTCCCCTCCAGTTATAGCTTGGAACTGCTAAGTAATTTTATTGTTTAATATTAACTGTTTCAATACTGACTGACACATTATCTCTATTAGCAAACTTATTATGAAAAAAGCATGGAAAATACAGGGATGACCTGTATAGGCAGGTGTCACTATACAAACACAAGATTGGGAATGCTCTGCTTTCTGTGACAAAGGTTCAGAAAGGATCAGTCACTAGGACTACACACACCTGTGCTGGAAGTTAAAATGTGATGAAAGTTCGAGGATGTATAATGCAGAACTAGAACATCCAGGCCTCACAAAGCAGCAGTTCAGGACCCAGGGTATTTTTTTTTATATATTCATTTTTCAAGTGATCCATGCTGAATTTAAATGGTGATAACTCATACGCCTCTCTTTTAATTTACTGCACTAAAGCACCTGTACTTCCTACAGCAAATCAGCTCAGGTGATGAACATGCATGAGGTTGGTTTTGCTGGGTTTTTTGTTCTTCTTGTCAGCTTGCATTGATGGGTTTATGACATATGAACTGTGGTCTTGCACTGGTGGGTGGCTCTGTGCAATATCTGTGGTTGGGGCAGTTCTGGACTTCACTGACAGGGTAAGAGGATAAAGCCTGGAGCTCCAATTACACAGTGGAAACTGTTTGACAGTGTGTGATGCTGCTTCCTAAGGGTAACAAATGGATGATTTTAGGAAAAAAAAACCCAAAAAACCCAACAAATGCATCCCAGGAAAATGATTGCATTATGAAACATAAAGACTATTTGTGTTGTCAGCCAGGGAACATTCATGATTCATTTGGATTCCATAAGAAAAAAAATCCAACCAGCTGACAGAAAAAAGAATTACTTCAAGCATGAAAGGAACATTTTATTTTTATAAATATACAGGAAATTCAAACCAGCTGCAGTTAAAAATATCCTTTTCTTGCAACCAGCCAGTTGAAATTTTGTTTTGGCAGAATTTTTATGCAAGTATTGTAACCATTAACTGATATGAAAGCCTGACATACTGACAGAAGTCTTTATGCGCCTGTGTGCCAGGTGATCCTCATCACCTTCCGACAGCCCTGTAACTAACAACATACACGCACCTCCCTCAGGACTTGAGATACATGTAAATAGTCAGCTGTGTATTTGGTCTGGAAGTCTTGTTATACATATTGATACATACACTATTAAAATACAAGTCAGATATTCACCACCAGGTAGGGGCTTTCTTGCCTTCTATTGCTATTTTCTGGATAACCCAATCTGCATCAGGATAAAACACTTTGCATGTCCTAATCAGTTTCTCCAATCTAGTGACTTTTTTTTTTTCAGTGATATTTTCAGACTTTGAGCTCATATTTTGTTACGACATCTGTCCTCTTGCTTACATATGCATGAAAGGATCTTCATAATTCTTGCACAGAATAGTCACTTGACACTGTGGTCCTAGCATGGTATCAGGAGCAAAGGACCTGAGGGAGAGGACAGATGCCCAGGATCCTGCTAAACAGCACAGGAATGATCCGAGCTGGAGTGGGTGGGTAGGTCAGGAGAGGGCTGAAATGGAAGAATGGATGGATGCCAGAGGGAGCAGCCAAGAGATCAGCAAGAAGACGGAGAGGGCAGGACGAGGGAGCCTTGGAAGGGATAATGAGATTAGAGGATCAGAGAGTTCAGCTACAAACTAGTTTGGCAGGTAGGTGTGAGAAGAAGTTCAAGGAGGTCAATGTGCTCTTGTTGGAGAAGCAGTGATGCGCTGCAGGGGAGCACTTGGGGCTGCAGGAACCGGGAAGTGGCCTCTGGAACAGGCACAAAGATCATAAGCTCAATTGCTAAACTATTTGAGCTAATTAATTACATAAATGCTGCATGTTCCTTATTTAATGAATGGAAAATTAAAGAGGTTTACATTGCAAAGCAAACAGCAATTAAACCTGTTGCATCTGCACACGTGTATGGCACCTGGATACCAAACCACTGTTACCCAGGGCCAGGACAGTTTGCTTCACTGGTAGAAGCTGAGGTAAAAATAGTGGTGAACTTGTGAGAAAAGCAGTAGTTGTTGCAATGCTTTTAGGGGACACACCTTCAGCTAAAACATAAATATTTTAATTGAATTATCTGCCATAAATCTATGGATTTATTTCCATGAATCTATGGAAAATAGATTTCTATTTTCTAGAAATCCATTTGTAATATATATGCATGAGAGAAAATACTGAAAGCCAAAAGTTAAATCCTGTGGTACTTAAACACACATGCATGCATGCATATTGTTTTTGGAAATTAATGAATTTGATGTAGAAGTGGCTCATTAAGCCGCTGTAGTTTTTAATTAAAACAAAAGGAAGAAGGCTGGATGCCATAAACAATACAGAAGTGAATAGAAAAGGGTCAGGCAGAATGTCAGCCTTGAAATTCAGATTAAGGCAATTACTCAAACCAAAGGCACAAACAAGAAAGCCAGATGTAGTGAGTACTGAAACAAATACCTGCTTCAGAGGAGAGCAAGCAGAGTGAAAAGCTGCCATTCACCTGCAGTGTGATGTCCTTAGGCTGAAATATAACAGCTGGGGAACAACTGCAAAATTTTGACTGAAGTGCAGATCAGTTTGGTGCTGTGCCTCTGTGTATGGCATGTGGAATGGGCTCAATGCTCCCCGAGAGTGGGGACAAGGCAGATCATCCTCTTGACAGAGGTTCCATCCAGGCCAGGGTGTTGCTCAGGCAGGATCAAATAGCACTGAGATCCAGCAGCAGAAATGCAATGGAAACTTAAAAAGAGGGTTGATTTTATGTCTTGTGACACACTCCTTCTCACCTTGCTGTCTGATAACCTTTATCTATTTCATAGGTGCTAACTTTTGTCTCTCTCACCTCCTGTAATCTTTTCTCCTTCACTAAAAGCATTTCTACTCCTCTTGATGCTGAAGTCCCTTTCCCTTCAAGTATCTGATTGATTAAAACATTTAGGTTAACCTGAGGGCATAATTTCTACCAATGGTTACAGCTTGACTCTGCATCCTTGTTGGGACTGATGAAGGAACTGCAGACTTCCTAGTCTGCATGATTTTCTACATCTAAAGGCTGTCATCTACAGACTTTGCCACTTGAAATGCAACAGCTGCATTTTTGACCCATTAAAGTAAATTTCCTCAGGAAATTCACCGAGACTTTAACCTGAGCAGAAGAAGAAAAATTAAAATGCAGAAGATTAATATGTCAAAGTCATGCACTTTCCAGCCTGCACTTAATCCCCTGTGTGGCAATTCTCTTCTGACGAAGAGAATTACCAAAGCCAACAAAAATATCTTCTCCACTCCAGAAATTAGTGTGACCCTGGAAGCAGCTGCAGTTCCCCTGGGGAGGAATGACAAAGTTTTACTGGGAGCATTTTTGTCAGCTTCCAGGCACGAGCACAGCTGCCTGTATTTGCTGTGCTGAGCAGCACAGATCCAGACTGGAAGAGAATGACAGAGAATCAGCCTGGTGAACCCTGTTTTTTAAAAATAAGCTAGAAACTGTTGTAAAATAATTGTTAAGCATGTACTGTTAGCTTGTTATTGGTTTGTTATTTGTATTTGGTATTTGGTATTGTATTTGTACTATTATTATATTGTAAGAGAGGTTAAAAGGGTAGCTATTAGAAATGCTGTACTACACATAAGAAAATCAACCCCCCAGCCAAACCAGCCAGAATAAACATAACAAAAGTGTATCACAAACTCTCAGTGAAACGAACCAACCTAAAATCACCACTCCCCCCAGCCAAACTGGCCAGAATAAACAAAACAAAAGTGAATCACCAACCCCCAGCGAAACGAGCTGGACTAAACAAAAACTATGATGGACCAATCGAGCGCCTTAAACCTTCATGCAAATGAAAGGAACCAAACAAGGAACCACTCCAAAGGGACGGAGAAACAGGATAAAAAGGGGATCTGACCCAAGGAAGCCATGCTGCTCCACCTGGAACACCGAAGACAAGACATCGCTGCTCGAGAGGAGCTAAGCACCGCTGCTGCAGCATCCTCAGGAACGCTCCTGCCTGGGCCCTGGGCCCCCAGGCTTTAGGCCTTTTCTTTTTACAATAAATGCTGAAATCACTCTTAGTACCAGGAGTCTGGTCCTGTTTTTAACACTGTTCCCCCTGGTGGGCCAGCCTGACCTATCTGCCCTTCTTTTCCTGGCCAAGCCAGGGGCTGTCTCTGCAGCTCCTCAGCGACTGAAGCACCTAGGCAGGCAAGTGTTTTGGTTTTACTTCTCATACAGTACTTGAACCCACAGATTTATATCTGTGCAATGTACAGTTTTGAAAACACATCAATGACTGGCCACAAAATGCCTCATTACCTTTAAAAAGCAGAAGGACAGTTTATAGCCTGTGAGAGGCCACAGGCTGAGACTGCGGCCCTGATGTAAAGCTCTCAGCAGGAGCCAGGCTGGGAGGAAGCCGCCTCTGAACATCCCAGAGCAGAAATGTGTATGAGCCTGAGCCTTTTGGAGGGAGGCCGTGAGGCCCTGCAGGGAAATTTCTCAAAATGTTTCTAAATTTGGCTTCTGATTCATATTAGTTCTTTGCTCATTTAATTTGACTTGAATGAATACATAGTTTATTGCATACTAAGAATCCTTCTTGGACCTCCCACTGTTATTTCGTCAGATACAACTGCGCTGGACTGTGGCAGGATTTCTTCTGAACAGGATTTATCTGAAGGTGGAGCTGAACACCTAGGAAACTGGACAGATGCTGCTGTTCTATTGAGGTTCAGTGAGCCTGTGCTGGAGTTGTGAGGTACTAAACTTTGTCTGCTCCTGTAGTGTCCCTGAACACCGCAAGTCTGGATTCCCAAAAGGTCCAGAGTCACTGCCTTCAGCTTGCTCAGAAAATGATTTTCAGTCAAGACATTAGCAGTCACAGGTTATTTGCAATTCTCTTAAATGTAAGGACTTTAAACGGATCCTCTTCCTTTTGTTCTCTCTGAGCCTCAGGGCTTTTCATGCAGAGTTGCTACAGCTGTTCCTTTTGTTTACTTGACTGTCTAATACCCTCAAAGAGTTTCCTTCTCAGAACCTTCTTTTCAGAGGGGCAGGAAAAGTCCTGGTGCGGATGCTGGAAAGAGCAGCGCTCCTCTTCTGCGCTAAGGCTAAGTCAAACACTTCTTTGTAACCCAAATTTGAGCTTACATGGGGATTGTAAAGGCAGAAATATTCCTACCACTAACAAAATCTCAAAGTGCTGAGGCGATGATAGCATTCCTCCTTCCAGAGGGCTGTGTTACTTCAGCTACACAGCACAGGGAGAGATGGATGGAGAGGGCACACTAACCTAGTAATGGGTGATAGTCTGATAAAACACTCCTCAGGGTCAGTCTTAAGGTCAGTCTTCCACAATTCCTGCTTTTCCCAATGTGGCTGTCTGTATAAACACTGAGGGATAGAAAGGACCTGCTGCCATTTTACCAGACAAGTGAAATATAAGTGTCCTCCTTCAGATACCAGCTTCTGGGAAAGGCACTCCCAACAGAAAATTGCAAATGGTCCCTGAGGCAAAAGTTTGAGCTTAGTTTTGTTTTCTAATGTTCCATTGACTGATGAAGTCACATAGTGCTCAAGGCTGGGAACCAGGAAACTTGGATTCCTCTCTGATGGGCCATCAGGCCTGCTTCCTTCTCTATTTTAATAGAAAAAAATATTTGAGTTGCCTAAAGGATAAACCCTCTCTCTCTCTGCCTTTTCAACACCCATGACTGCCTCACTCACCTGGGATGCTTGAGGTTCTGCTTTAACATACACAGACCTCATGGCTGAAGTCTGCCTTTTTCAAATCATTTAGTAAACCTCAGGTTTTTTTACAGGTTACCTTAAGCTTTTGCTTCACATCCAAACACACAGCCGTCTTGTTAGATGGAGAATACTGCCATTTTAAGGCCCACTTTCTTGGAAAGTTTTAGTAAAATAAGAAACAGACTCAGTGTTTCATTTTTTTTTCCACTTAGCAGGGGTTGTAATTCACCCTACAGCTTTAGAAAGCAAGGCCAGGGAGTTCAATCTGTATGCTCTAAATATGAAGGAAACCAAACCTGATAAGCAAATGCAAGTGATCCAAAATCAAAACCTGCAGATCAAAACTTTTGGGGAAATTCAACAGGCTGTTATGGGGATATAGATCTAAATCTTGCAGGTGGCTTTTCTTTCTTTTCTGATAAGTTGAGACAAATCCCTACATCTAAAGGTCTCACATCTCTCAAATGCCATAAGCTTGGAGCAGTTCTGAGTTCCATGGTGTGAGCTGGGCTCCATCCAAAGATAAGGGAATATGCTGCTCATCTACAAACACATTTGCCTGCACTGACTCAACCTGGGGCTGTGTTCAGCATAAACCACTTGACATGTTTATAAGAAAAGGTGCAGAACACTGCCTTGAGCTCAGCAGTGGACTGAGTTGTAAGACTGATTCCCTGTTAAGCTTTTGAACAAGCTACAACTAACATCACTGGCTTGAGGGTGGTGGGGAGAGAAGCTCAAAAATGTGTTGCTCCAGCTGTAGAATACGCAAGCTGAGATCCAAAGATGTATTTCTGACTTTGTCCATCAAACATGAAGCAAAGGATTGAACCTCAGGCCAGGCAAGTTTCACAAGCACCAATGATTTAAAATCTGGACTTAACAACAGACAATAATGGCCTCATGTATTTGAAAAGATGAATACCAGTTTCAGGAAGGAAGTTGCCAAGGAGTTGCCAAGAAGCCAGACACACCACGTGGTTTGAACAGCAGCTGTTGAGACATCTCAGCCAACATTTTCTTTAAGACAGTGTCCTCGTGTTACCATCCAGGAAAGAATACTTGAAGCAAGAATGTTTCAGAAATACTCAGTTTCATTAAGGTAAGAGGATCCAGTGGAAACTAGTAAATTTGTTCATTTCTTCTAAATTTTCTTGGGAAAGGTAATATTTTACTCAACCTCTCAAAAAAAAAAATCCCCAGAAAAACCAAACCAACCAACCAACCAAACAACAACAACAAAAAATACCCAGAAAAAATATTTTACATTTTCAGTTATCTGGCAAAACATTCTCTATATTTTTGAGAGATGCTGGCACTTCTATCATCTCAACCACTTTTTAACCTTTGATGACAAATTGTGGCTTGGCAGGTGGTTTCTAGCTGGAGACCCCATCAAGAACAACAGCAGCAGCAAAACCAGCCTCAAGAGCAGAAAAAAAATTAAATCGACACCAATACGTCTAGTAATTACACTTGCAATCACGCTTATCTTTGTTTTCCTCTTTAGTAGCCAGTCCTTGCTTTATTAATTTAATTACAGCTCTCTAACCTCAGGTGGCTCCACATATGGGTCTGAGTGGCAAAAGGAGCAGTGTTGCAGAGCGATTCCCCCAGCCCTTAATTTTAGTGGTTCAAAGCATGGCATCTTATTAAATAATAACTTAATTGCCAGCAGCTCCAGTGCTTTCGTAGATCAGAAGATAATTTTTATTTTCTCTCCCTTGCAGCAAGGCATGCCTCCCTGAAGCCCTGAAGTCACAATGTAATGGTGACTGTGGCTGAGGGAAATGGTGTCTCAGAGTTTGGGGGAATATCTTCTCTCTTTTTAATTTCAGTGGCCTGGAAATTATAAAAATCTATTCCCACCCACATTGTTAATTTTCATTAAAAACTGACAAGGGTAATCAATCCTCAAGCTTGTATTGGAGGACCTTTTATAAACGGCCTAAGCCAAACTGCTCCAAAATGCCACAGCTTTTATTGACACTGGAGAAACTAAGAGTCCAACCAGAAATGTAGTGAGGCCTCCCAAGTCCTCAGCACTGTAGAGGAATTGGCCTTTTAGTGAGAGCAGTAAAATGCACCCTTTTCACTCTGTCTTGCTCAACCTAAACAACTGATGTCATCTCATCCATCAGGATACTGAAAATTATATAAGCCCATCATTTACCATCAGTAAAAACAGATTGAGTCTGGCTATGCAGCCTGAGTTTAGTTCAATATTTAATGACTCATGTGTTGCATTTTATTTCATCTGCAGTAGTTTTCTGCTTCCTTATTTATTACAATCATCTTTATTCCCTGTAGTAGCACCTTGCAGTCAGACTGTATTCCCAGCTGCTTTGAGGGGATAAAGAAACTAGCTCCAGAGCTGTGATGATGTGAACAGAGAAAATGAGAGGGCAAAGGAAAGACAAGATGGATGAAGAGCAAAGGAATGGCAGTTGTGCTGGTCTACCTCTTTTACATAATGGAGTAGAGGATTTTTCCACCCTATTTGTGATGGTTCTACTGTCCATACTAAACTTGTATGTGAAGGTCTCAGAATCTTTGTGACACTTTGCCTTACCTTGTTTCTGTGAGATGCAGCAGGACTCTTATCCTGTTGTGGGGACAGCAGCAGCTGTGCACTGCTCCCCATCTACCTGAGATATCTCAGGTTTAGGAGTGGTGGTGTTTCTGCAAGTGGGGAAGAGAACACTACAGAAAATTTCCAGGTAAAACAATTACTGGAACAGATGGCAAATGTAGAGAAGTTGTCAGGGTCACTGAAACAAACGGGAGCTTTGGGCTAAGGAACTTGCCCTGTGTAATATTTTAAATCCAAACAACTAACATGAAGATCATGAGAATGAAATCAAAGGGCTCCCTTCTATCTCAGAAAGGGAAACTGGGACTGGTGTCAGGGTCTGCTCTAAGAGATTTCTGGTGAAAGAGGCTCATGACAGTAATAAATCCTGTGCAAGGTTATTTGCCACACAGAGCCAGAGCTGAGCAAGTCCCATTCAGCTTTGAGGGCTCAGCCTTCTTCCTCAAAGGAAGGACTGTCACACCAGCCTGGCACAAAAGGATATTTAGGGCTATGGCAAAAGGGGCAGAATTTAGTGAGTCAAGCAATCTGTTGTCTGAGAAGACAGCCCTGGAGTCAGAAACCTGTCCTTGAGAAGCTTTGTAAAGTTGGTTTGCTGTTGATATAATTTTGTGAAGGGATGGAAATCACTCAAAACTTGCTATGAGATTGGTGCATTTGTCTGCCAGCAGGGATCCTGGTGTGGGAACTGCTGAGATAAACAGAATTGTAGAACAGGTTTTGCTAAATTTGAACTAAATTTGAAAACACTGGGTTTTTTTGTGTGCGTTTTTTTGTTTGTTTGTTTTGTTCTGTTTTGTTTGTTTGTTTTGTTTTTAATCTCTGCACCTTGTAGTTTACTAGTGTCATAAATTTACCCAAAGCATAAGAACAATGCTAGATAATTTGGGTGCTCCAGATAATTTGGGTGATCTGTTTGAGAACCTAGGGAGATCATGGTCTGACAGATTCCTGCACATCAGCCACTGATCAGCCTCTGATCAACATCCAAAGGCAAAAGGCAGCTCACATCTTAGGAAATAAGGTACCTCTTGTATTAAGAGTGCTGTAACACCAATCTATCCCCTTATTACCATACCCTTACCCACATTACAGGCTCACATTCCTTCTCCTGGTAGGAGCTCTCCTATGGACTTTTGCAAGGCCAGTTCAGCACACTAAGATGAAAACAATCAACTGTTTCACCAGTTTTTGCCACTACTAGGTAGAACAGCTTTCTGCTACCCAGCTAAATTGCTGTAGGCTTCTGTGGCAATGCTGCTCGAGGCTGAGGCTCCATGAATATTTCTTTTGGCAGCTGGATGAGATGGGGTCCCTCTGCTTAAGCTCACTGTGCTGTTGGTGCACTGCTTTCCTCTGATGAAGAGCTGAAATGGGCTGTGAGGAAGTCACATTTTCACTCACCCTGGACAGCAGGTAGTAATGCTTACACAGTCATGCTGTGTAGTTTGGATGGTGTGAAATAGTAACTCATTACCTGCAAAACTGCCATTTTTTCCCCATACATCTCTCAGAGATAAAGGCTAAATGGATTAGGGTGGAAAACTAAAGGCTTCCTGTGCTTTGGTCAAATCATTAG
>VWYI01020300.1:0-40696 GCA_013399455.1 Anthoscopus minutus
ACCTCTCCGAACCTCTCTCCATCCCATCTCTTTTCTTCCTCCACTTCCATCCCCAAATTCACTTCTCTGCAATGACATAAAAAGAAATGAAATTTCAAAGAAATTGAGAAGGGAATTATGAACTGACATTGTCTCAGAGAAACTCTTGATCGATTTGGTTTGCACATTGAGTGTCTTACTTGTGTACCCTCCTGAAATCTGACCATGGAACAAACTCAACAATGTAGTGGAGAATCCAACTCTGTAATTCAAGCTGGAAGTTGTCAGCTGAAATGGAAGCTTTTTTCCTAAGAAAAGAAAGAAAAAAACTGTTTGACAATTCTTCAGAAATATCTGATGAAACTGTGAGAATTATGAATGAAACAACATTGATTTTGAAATATTGTCATTAAGATAGAGATTGCTGACCTGTTCTGGTGGTCTTCTATTTCTTTGGTTTGGTAATGATCACTTTGCAAAACTGGGTTCAGGCCTGGGAGGAAAATCTCCTAAAATTTTTATTTTTTACATTTTCAAAAATATGAATAGATGGAATTGTAAAAATTAAATATGGGTAATAATGGTTAATTGGGTAGGATCCCTTAGGCCCAAGTGTAGATGTCAATATCTCAATTAGTTGTAATTAGTGGAAGAAACTGCCTTTTTAGGATGAAGTTTATAGAATTCATGTCCGAATTTGTGCCTTAAAAGTGCCTATATCTCTTCATTACATAGAGAAACTTGGGTAACTATTTCAGATCTAGATATTCATGCAGGTATTTAAATTTAGAAATTAATTTTATGCTATAACTTGACAGCATCCAGTCAAAAATAGATCTTGGCAAAAGTGAAAACAGCAACATTCAGGCTTCTACATGCAACAGCTGCCAAGGAATAAAAAAATGTTTAAAAGTTGTGACAATGAGGCAGGGGGAAATTCTGAGAACACTATGACTGTGATTTTATTAAAAACCCAAGAAAAATCAGTTCTTCACCCTCACCTGAGATTCTATGTTTGTTTCCAATTGCTGCATCAGAAAGACTCTGGAGAGAGACAGAGAGGGGTTTAGAGGGAAGATGAGGATGAGGTGTTTATGGAGAAAATATATCATATGAAGAGCCTGAAACGCCTTGGACTATTTAAGGAGAGATGAATAAGAGGGAAACAGTAAAATTAGCCAAAGTAGTGATTACAGTAATGAAAACCAGGAAGTGAATTTGTATTTTATTTTTAAAGCTTGGATAGAAGAACAAGGAAACACTGATTGAAACTGGAAGGGGAAATAAAAAAAAAAAAGGATGGAAGAAAATACTTTATTCACATGTTGTATAATTAACACATGCAGTCATTTCCCTGAGATGGTATTAAGGCTGGTGTTTTACCAGTCTTGGAAAAAAAGACTGGAAATGTATATATGGAAGCAAATGAAGCATCTACAGCTATGATAATGTGCAATATCCCCCCTCAAAAATGAGAGTAGCTTTGAGTGTTTTCAAAGTAATTTCACAACTCCTGGACCAGCATCGCTTTGGGATGATTTCAGATTTCACCACTTTTGAGCCAAGTATAAAGTAAATGGTTTTGAGGAATTTTTTTTCAAAAGTTAATTTGTTTATGCAAAATAGATGTACTGTTTGAAACTATGAGATTGGATCTTGCTTGGTTATCATCCGCTCTCATTTATTCAACGTTATGCAAAATCCATTGTGGCCTTCTGTCAGAATGAAGGCGTATTTTTGTTTGTGATATATTAAGAGCAAAATAGCAGTGATATTTCAAAAAGAGTGGTCTAAATCAGTTTCAGTATATTGTCTGACTGGGAGATGAGCTCAAAGGAATCTCAAAGCAATTCAAGCAGGTTGCAGCCTTTAAATGCTAATTGGGTTTGCCTGCAATGTTATTGATAGAGCCTCTAAGGAAGAGAATGAGAATTCATTATTCTTATACGAATAACCAAAGGAAGAGGAAGAGAATTAAAGGGAGATGTACTTTTTCTTCCTAAATTCCAGATCTATCAAACCTATTTCACTCACTTCAAACTTGTGTCTAGTGGCCAATGTAATGTTTTAGATTTAGTTCTGTTTACAGGTCATTATATATCTCTTGCAAGTATCAGTGAGGTTTTTTTACTTCAGCAGCTAGCAAATATGTGAGCTCCTATTATTGCTCCAGCTGTGGGATGAAACCTAACAATGCAGTCTGCTTTTGTATCAGCTTACACAGGGTTTAGAAGAGATATTAGGGGGAAAAATCATGGAAAGAGTTATAAAGCATTGGCACAGACTGCCCAGGGGAAGTGTTGGAGTCACCATTCCTGGAAGTGCTAATGAACCATGTAGATATGCCACTTGATAATCTGTTCAGTGGTGAATGGTGGTGGTGCTATGTTGATGCCTGGGCTTGATAACCTGAAAGGTCTTTTCCAACCTCAGCAATTGTGTGATTGTATGAAGTCCTGTTTCCCTGAGTTAAAAACTAAGTTTTCTAAAAGCCAAATGATTGTTTTAACTAGGACATGTAATTGAGGGGCTCCTTGAACCCTTTCAAGTGTCCAAGTGCATGTTTTTCTTTGACCAAGGAGATCTGAAGTTCCTGTCCTTGCCTCATTACCCCCTCCTTTTGGTGGCACTGCATTCTGCTGTGTGATTCCCTGATTCTCACTTAAGTTTGGGTAGGGTCTGGGCTGTAGAGGATTGGTGTGAGGAGGCAACGTAGGAGCATTCTGCATTCATTTTGTGGTTCATGGGAAAAAAGAATGTGGAGACCATTTCCAGATGGGTATGACTAATATGTAAGAGGTAGAGCTCTGATTAGAGGTGGTGGGAAGCAGCAAGAAGGGAATTGCCTGGAACTAACCCATGGGCATTTTTTGCTTCCTAATCAGGAGTGACATTCTGGCTGTGTGCATGCCTCACCTCTTTCCCAGTACAGTTTACTGTGGTCCAACCTTTAACATTGTTACCAACCGAAAATTTCCAAGAAACTGCTGCTGCTGTGAGGGTCAAATTGGGTTAGAATGGAACTTAGAATGAGCAAGAGGGAGTTTAAATCTGGGAGCCATGGGCCGTATTCATTAGTGCATACCAGCTGCTCTGGTTTGATGTGAAGGGCATAAAAACATCATCAAATCAGGCGATTAAACTGCTCATGGCCGCTTTCTCTTACTTTCAAAGAGGCTGCAATACTGGTGAATCCCTGTAATTTTGAGACTGGTTTGAAAAAAGGCCATTCATCTTTTAGATTTATTTTGTTAGACCCTGAGAAAATGGATGTCCTTGAGAGGACTATTATTTTTCACAGACTTTCAGTAAAATCTGGAGAGTACCTGTAAAATCTGTGTTGGATACTGTATATTTGTACCATGAGTAACGGTGCCCCCAAGCATCTTAGGAACCATTTTTTTAAATTAATTTTGTCTGCCTCTCCCTAATTTCAGTAATGATCCTTCTATTCACTTATTTTTTATAAAACAAATGTAAAACAGAGACTTTCTAAATTATCAGATACCCACTGATGAAGAGTGTTAATTTCTTTTAGCATTCTTTCTTTTACTGTGGCATTGCAATAAGCAATATAATTATGCTCTCCTAAACCAATCCAAAGAGGATTTTCTTGTGGTTGGGCAAAATTTAGTGACCTTCTCCAGGGCACTGCGGCCCAGAGCCCATATGTATTTCTTGGCACACTCCTTTAATCTTAAATTTAAAACAGGAGAAGTAGAACAAAAGTTGCAATAGTACAGATTTTTTGCTTGAGTGATTCTGGTTTTGTCCTTGCCACAGCACCTCCCATCTGCTTTTCTGGGGTCTCTCCAGCAGTTCTGGCCATATTTCTTTCTTGTATGCTTTCATACTGTTGATAAAAGGTATAATGGTGCCTTCCATTGAAAATCCATCCAGCACAATAGCTCTTTATCTCAGTGCATTACAAACCTGTCATTTGGAGCCTTGCATTAAATTCCTTAAATTCTTTTGTGGGGTGGATGTGCAGCAAATAAAGCCTGGATTTACAATGGTCCTCAAGAGGTCTTGTTTCTTGGGATTTCTGTGGGATGCAATGCTGGTTATCTCCCCTGAAAATCAGTCCTTGTCTTACCAGGCCATAATGCATATGTGTTAAACTTAGTGAGAATTTCTGCTTGAAGTTTTTTTAACCTTCTTGCCACCAGATGTATATTTTCTAAGGTAATAATAAATAATAATAATAATAACAATAATACTAATAATACTAATAATAATACTATTATCTTATCCATGCTCACTGCAATATGTATTTAATGTACTTTTGTCAATTATGCTCCATTGTTAATACTAAACCTATGTCATTACTAAGTGATGAATGATAATTTAAGTTAACAAAATGCAAAAACATTTAAGTATTTCTGCATTCACATCCCAAGTGATGGATATTTGAATATAATTGTTGTGTAAGGTGTGATATTTATTTTGTAGCTGACAAATGAAAGAAGAGTGGATACTTATTTAAACTGAACTTGGTTCGTGCAAGCATTGAGTACAAAGAGCCAGGTTCATTGCAGCTCTTCGTGTTACAGTTTCTGAGGAGAAAATGTGCTTAGATGAAGGAGGAGAGAGAAGGAGGGTTTTAGGGTAGGGTTATGACTCTGTATGAAACCAAACTCCTCTATCTATCCTCTAACTAATGAGGATACTTGACCAGATTTTTGCTGTACTAAAGTATAGGGATGTATTAATAGTGGATCAGTTCTGTATAACAGGCAATCAGAAGTCATCTGTAATCATTGTATGTGTTTGTATATATATAAATCTATGAAAAAAATTACATGCAAAATTTACATCTGTAGCAGAAGAAATATTCCAGAATGATGATTTAGGATATATATATATATATATATATATATATAAATGAAAGTTGAGTTGAAGTGAAATAATGACCTCATGTAATAACCTGTGTTTTGCCATAGGTGTGCTGAGAGGAAAATGTTCTGTGGCAAATGTGAAGAATTGGGAGATGATGAGGAGCCTGGTTATCTTACACTGTTAATGCTCCCCTTTGTGTCACAGGGGCTGGCAGGCCCGGGCAGGGCTGCTCGGTCTGTACAGCCAGCAGAGCAGCTGCCTCTCTTTTTCCAAATTCTTCTTCCTAATTGCTGTTGAACTGAACTCTGGCACAGAATTTTTCAGGGTTTTTTCAACTTAGTGTTGAAGCTTTTGTATACTATCTCTGTGCCTGCTTCATGGATACATTTTAGTGTTCTTTTGGTCCCGTTCACCAACCACTGGACTTACAGAGCACACAAAATGCCTTTTTTTTTCTTTTTGACACTATTTTAAAATGTAAATTATATTAATGAAAATTCAATGAGAAAGCAGAATATTGCTATATCTTCTTAGTGGCCAGTGTGCCAAGAGGTGCAAATTGAATGCAAGTCTTATAAAGTGAAGGTAAAATGAAATGAAACATTTCAGTTGTCACCAGTGGAGTAACAGTGATTGTTCCTCTAAACTTTTATTGATTTCCTTTAAAGAATAACAACAATAATATTTTTTTACAAGAAATAATCTTTGGAATGAAAGTATCAGAAAAAACCTTTGCTTTCTTTAATAGTTAAGTCTCAAGAATCAGCAGAAATAATTATACATATGTTCATGGTGGAATTAATGAAAATTTCAAAATTATTGTTTACTCTCTTTGATTTATCTGCAAGGGAGTTAATTTTTGTTTCTTTGCTTTCCAAAGGGAGACATCACAAACTGGCAACACTAGGAGAGAGGTTCATTAAATGAGGATATGATGGTGTTTCAAGGCATTCAGAATTAGCTGTACCCGCATAAAGTGACTATCTGCTCTGTGTTATGAACCATATACTGCAATTAATTGTGTGGCCTTTGAGAATATTTTCAGCCATCTGGATGTCTAAAAATGGTGGAAGAGCTTTATCTCTTTAGGTTAAAAAAACCTTGATCTTAATATCAATTAGGGCTTTAACATCTGTTTCTGGAACTAATAGTCCATAAATATCAGAATTCTCAATATCAGATGTTAAAGGCTGGAACATTTCTGGGTTGTTGTTGGCAGTATAAATATTATGCCTCCTGTCCTAAACTAAATGTCTAAGATGACTGGTAAAAGTTGCCCTTTCCAGGTGTCTGCCTCTGTGCCACAGCTTTAGAGAGCAAAGAGGTTCTTTTGTCTTTCTACGTTGCTAGAGTGAAATCAGATTGTAAATTGAAATCCAATGTAACTGCAAAATTGCAGTTTATTTGAAAAAATAAAAGAAAAGAAATAAAAAGTAGTGTGAAGCAGCAGTGGATGTCTCATAGCAGGTATAAGTTAAGTGGAAATCTTTTAAATCACTCTGGCTTTGGAATTAGTGCTGCACAGGGAAGGGGCAGAGGAAAAGCTGTTTGGAAGCAGTTAAATTAGACAGTTATAACTGGAATGCTACATTCTTAGGTATGTTTGGTTTCTTTCACTTGTTCCATTTAGGTCTGGACCCCAATGAGCCATGCAGTAGGGACTGCCTTGGCTGTTTAAGCTGAACCAGTTTTTAGACTGATTTTTTTACAGCTCCTCAAGCGTAGACGCTGATGATTCTGTGCTCCAGGGGTAATTACCATTTTCTCACCTTAAGAGAACTTTCTCTAAATAAATTAGAACACTTCTATATCCATGCTTCTTTCTCAGTGATTTACCATATCCCCAGTGTATTTGAATTGTTTATTAACCAGATGCTACCAAGATTAGAAAGGAAAAGGTAATCTACCATACAACATGACCCAATACCAGCTTAAAAATGAACTAAATTCATTCCAAACCATGGCAAACAACATAGGCTTGTCCCTTGGGCTTTGCATGGAAAATTTCACACAGAGCTTATAAATGTAATCTCTGTCCCTATGCAGTTTGTACACATGCTGGCTTGTATAATGAGGTGTCTTGTCAATCTTGGACAAAGTTGAGATAATGTTGTAGGGACAAACTGAATTTCTTTTCCTTTCCTTCCCTTCCCTTTTCTTTTTTTTTTTTTTTTTTTCTTTTTCTTTTTCTTACCCTGGCATTCATGAGGAATCAAATAAATAGTTCAATAGGAATTCTAGAGTGAGATCTGGCTCCCTTCTGCATAGATCTCTTATGTGTTTAAGATTTCATGAAGCTTTAAAATAATGTGAATAAAACGGCAGATCCTGATTAAGGTTTATAAAGAAATTAAGGAACCAGAGGAAGCAGGCAGACTTCTTGTAGAATTTGCATAAATGTTTAAACAACTTGGTGATTAAAACTGAAGTTTAGCTAAACCATTGTGGGCGCTGCTGGATCTCATTTTAAGCACATGTTTGTATTTGAGTACTTTCAGTACCTTTATAAATCTGACTACAAGTGCTAAAACCTGCAAGAAATGTATACTTTATGGGATTTTTATATTAAATTATTTTCATTTACAATCCATAGGTGCATGTAAGCTACTGGAAATGCTTAGGAAAGAATGAGTGCTAGGTCAGGAGCCAAGACTCACACAATCATTTGTGTTAGAATTTTTAAATTCCTATAGTACCATATTTCAACTTTTTGCCACAGAAGCTGCAGGAAAAGACCCAGTCCTCACCTGAGTAATGTCCAACGTATCAAAAAAATGTAAATGAAATATAACTACTATAGGTTTTGTGTGATGACAGTACTAATAATAACATAGCAGTAACATAATACAGACCTGAGACACCCTCTTGGCACTTGTGTGCCATTTAAAAATATGTTTGTAGCCTCTGTGCCTATGTTGTTGTTAAACTTAGCTACAATCACTGAGCTTTTGTTCTTATTGCCCAGTGTTACTCCTAATGTTTCAGTTATTTGATCTTTCCTCCCTCTCTTACAAAGCACATAAAGTGTTCCTGTGTTCAGGATCCAACCAGCACAATGGAGAGGGTTCAAATTTGGTGAAAACCATTCAGTTGTTTTCAGCAAAAACAGAAAATCTGATGATAGTTATTCTTTTTGAAACTGCTGTATGAATATATCTGAAAGACTGAACTATTTTGTGATTTTATGAATATTAAATATTATAAAGCAATGCTTTTCTTCCTGGTGAAGTTCTTGTCAACATGCTTTTGTCATGTTATAAGCTTGTGTTATCTCTGTGGAAACCTAACAGATGGGTTTATTTTGAATTTTTTTATTCACAAAGGTATTCAATTATTTATATGCTACTTTGCTTCCCATCATAAAGCTGCTCAATGAACAGATTATGAAGCCTTTTGAGTTTGTGGAACAGAATTAGGTTCAGTTTTTCTGTTCTTTTTATCTCAAGCCTCTCTCCTGTCATCTGTCCCTACTGCTGCTGCTTCTCCTGTGTGGTGCTCATACCTTTCTGACCACCATTTTCTGTCCTCTGCTATTTCTCCTCTTTCCTGTTTACAAAATTTCTTCTAACCTTTGACAGCCTCATCATAGTTTTCACATTTTATTTTGATTCATGAATTTACAGAAAAATGGCAAATTTTCACCCACAAAAATGGAGAGAGGTAGAAGTAAAATTCTTGTTCTCCATTTAACATAATTCCAGATATTCATTCCCTCCTGACCACTCTGCAGAGTAGCTGGACATTCAGTTGTATTCTCTCTTTAGAGCTGGTGTATCTTTGCTGCTGGTAGTTTTAAGCAAAGTTTCTTTATCCTGTTGGCAGAAATGTGCAGCATGAAATACTTCATTTATTTCTGTATTTATTTTCATTCTGCAGTTTCACAAACAAACTAAAGAATTTTCACTGAAGAAATTAAATGTCTTAGAAGGCTCTGCTGACCTCAAAATTAATGAAGTAAAACCATTGACTTTACTGGGGATAGTGCAATGCCAATTAGTAAACAAATTACTTTGTTATATAGATAATCTGACGATGGTGAAAAGGTCTGAAAGAAATACAGAAGTTGGTAATTTCTTCATCACATCACAGTTTATAGCAGTACCCACTAATCAGCACATGACATTTTTCTCCTACTGCAATACATTGATGCAGACACTGTTGAAATATTTATAAATGTGACTTAATTTTTTGTTAAAATATGAACATCAGGAACATTCTATTTGTGGCTATCTAGAATCTATGTGATACTGATAATCAGAATTTATTGAATTCTAAAATGTACACACTCACTAATGAGAATTCCCTTTTAAATGTGTTAATTACACAAGTCCTCTACTATATCTGAGAGTGTGAGAGATAACTTCAATAAGGTACCATTGATTCTGCTGGCGTTTCTTAGTGATCCATACAAAAGTTTCACAGCAACATCACATATTAGCATATGGGTTTGCTTTGGTTTTCCTTGTATTGAGAAAATCAATAATTCACAGTTAGATCTAAAACCCATTAATTGTTGAAGAGTTTTCACTGTTTTATGAGCAAATCAAGACTAATCTTGTCAGATCAGTGTCACTGGTTAGAATATTTTCTGAGTGTGATGGTTTGCTGGGTTTTTTCCCCGAAGACTTTTGCAAAACAAGATTGGCTAGTTGGAATAGGGACCAAATTTCTCAGTTGTCATAGAAGGGTGAAAGTTGAGCTAAAGGTAGGAAAAAGGGATCTACAATAATGATTTGACAATGTAATATATTGAACAGAATTTAATAATATGAGAGTCATGACACACTGTGCCTACAAAATGCAGGTGGAGGATAGAAAGGTGCCTTAGAGAAAAGCTGAGTGTGAACCAGGATAAACCAGTGCCATCTCCTAATCCAGAAGCTCTACAATTGCTGACTTGGAATTTTATTTAATAAATAGATATTTTACTAAATAAGCCTGTTACTTAGGTGACAGTTTAGTTGGGTTAAGAATGTATAAAGTCGAGATTTATAACAAATTAATGAGATCAATTTGAAATTGATTCGGGTTAAACCAGTTCAGTTTCTCGTGAAGACTGAATGTCAGATGGGTCAGCTACTGGAACAGAGGATAAGGATAACATTTTTATACAAAGAAAATTTCCAGGTATTTGGCAGTTAGGAAAACCAAGCTTCATATTGGTGGTTAAATCAAAGGTACAAACTTTGTTCTTTTTTTCTCCCTTCCTCTAAGTGACTTGGCCAGGGTCATTCTGTGAGTCAATGTCTGAGCTGGAAATAAAACTGAAGAATTATTACTCCCAGTCAGAGGCACTAACCACAAGACAATCTTTCTCCTCATTTCCCTTTTAATGGACTACACTTGCATTGAGCATTCCACACCAGTCAACAGGGGAAAATTATTGGCTATAGTTAGACAAGCGTACTAAAGAGTACCTTGGAGTTTATGGATGAAAACAGCTATAAAAATGCTCAGTTTTATTATTATTATTTATTGTTTGCAAACATGGAGATTCAATAAAAGTTTACAGATAAAGGAGGCCCAGTGCAGGACTTAAGTTTCCCATTATTTCTCTTTTGTTCCAAAAGCCATATGCATTAAATATTTAGTTGAAAGAGGTTGTTGCCAATATTTTTATTTACAATTATTTTTGGAAAAAAAGATTAAAATATGGAAGAAATCATTAAGAAAAATTATCTTAAATTACCCTGTTTCCTTTCTTAGCTTCTCTTTGCCTAATAATTGTTACAAGGTTCTCTGCTAAGAATATAAACCATGACCTATTAGTGAAATTGAGAGTACCTGTAGTCCTGAATAATCTGTGAAGGGCTTTCTTTCATTGCCAGATCATTTTCTTTTGTCTGAATGCCAGCTCAGTTCTCCACACTGAGGTTTAATTCCCCAGTTTTTTAGTTGATTTGCCTTCCTATTGCCAATCAGTAGGAGCGAGTGGTGCAAACAAGCTGTATTATCAAGTACCACTCAACATGGGCAACTCATAAAAAGTAATGGCCACGTTTTTGTATCGGGCATTCCATTAATTTAAATGTGAATCATATTTGACAGCAAACATTTACACCGTGAATTGAAATTATTTGGAATGGAGATGAAAAGCTAAGGTTACTAGATTATGAAGCTTCAGTCTTAACTGCACAAGTTCAGCAAGGACATCAGGGCATGGCCAGCACACTGGGCACACACACAATGGCTAAGACAGAAGAGAAGAACTGCCTGCTTGAAGACAGTCACAATATAAAAGAAATGGATCTGCATACCTGACAGAACCTGGCACAGGTTGTAGGCCTACAGCACAAGCAGCTGAACACCAGGCAGCAAAGCAGTGTTTGGTTTGCATATCTGCTGCCAGTCCTGTAAAGAAGCTGCAAGGATGAGCAGAGCAGAGCAGGTGTGTGATAATGGGCTTGAGGGCAGCCCTTCATCATGTTCAGGAATTGCAAATGAGTTCCATGAGGAGGTGACCTACCCCCCTGCATTCAGGGTGCTAGAAGAGCACAGAAGTCATTAGAGAAGTGACAAAGAACATCTGTTAAGTTGCAAAACAAGGTGGCAGTGGTAGAAAATACTTACTGATGCTTCCAAGGGCCACGTGTCCCTGCAGAAGTCAGTGTGTTCCTTATAATTCAGAATCTCAGTACCTTTGTGGAAGCATCTATGAGTGAGCCCAGGGTGGTGAAAAGGGGAATTAGTGCTGATAATAGATAAGATGTTGGTGCTGTTAAGAAAAGGTAAATGAATAATCATGACCAAGCACTCCAGCAGTGCCACTGCAACAATGAGACAGGTACTGGTGAATGCTCTGCTATGCTATTCCTGCAAAATGTGGCCAAAATTGCAGTTTTGTGAGGAACTGTACAAGTGTGTTTCTTGCCTGAAACTTCTTGTCATCCATCATGTCCACCTTCTGTTTTTTCAACTTAAAGGACTGTCTTCTCTGTCTATTTGTTTATTTATTTATTGCAAAAGGATTAAGAGTATAATTGACCTCAGCTGGCCAAGAAACAGCAATTTTAATGCCTTCTACTCCTGGGTCATTAGTGTGACTCATATACTTAAGTTTTGTTTATTCTTAAATGCTAAATCCCAGTATAATGAGGAAAAAAACATGCAAGCCTCAGAACCTAACACAAACTACAGACAACAAGTAGCCAAATCCAATAGCAAATTTTAGGCTTCACTTGACTTGACTACAAATTAATTCTGCATTCTAACTGTGCTCTCTGGTTCATTAACATTCCAGTTTCTTTTGTGTTTTCTGAGTATTGTATATAGCTCTAACACATCCCTGTTTCTTTCTGCATAACCTCATTCCCCCACAACATTCCAGTAGCAGGCACCAGGCTGAGAGAAATGCAGCTTTTCTTCTCCCTTCTATTGCCTCCCTTCCAATGTATTTCTCATCAAAGGAGCAAAGGAGTTTTGCTATCAGCTTCCATAAGGTAGTATTTCAGCAATCATGCATTACAAATAAGGATAAAGAGTGTAAGTGCATCAGTAAGAAATAGCTTCCCCCCTGCCTCCATTAAAAAATATATATTTTATTTTATTTGCAAGCCATTTGAGTCCTTCTCTTAAAAGTCATTAATTTTGTTATGGTACTCTCTAGTCTCAGAAAAGAGACTTAACCTATTAAATAGACACAAGGGGTAGGAGGAATCCTTCAGCATAGCAGCAAAACCAAGCTTCTTTTGCAAAATTCATCCTTTGCACCCCTTAAAAAGGCTTAATTCATAACAAGTAATCTGAAAATAACATGAATATTTCTAATGTGAAAATGAGTACTGTAAAATTTATTGAATGTGAAACCATCATGCACACTTTAAATATAAAATACAAATTATGTAAAATGTTGAGCTTTCATTTTGCAAGCTGATCAACTGGAGTTACAGAAATCTCCTAATTTCCAGGTGCATGAGGTTTTATGCATCACTCTAAAGCATGAGATCACAGCTGGAAACAGATGAGGATGATCTGTGGCACTTTGTGTAACAATTTCCAGAAAAAAATGTATTTAACATTTGCAGCTATGAGATGAGTACATTTATTTAATCGATTCTGGTTTTGACTTGGACACATGGTGTTCCACAAATGAAATGTGTGTCAGATTGCAATACAAAGTGTAATCCAGGCTTTTTGTGTGGAGAGGGTTTTATGGTTATCCTTTAATGAAAG
Source organism: Anthoscopus minutus (assembly GCA_013399455.1). Classification (NCBI taxonomy): domain Eukaryota; kingdom Metazoa; phylum Chordata; class Aves; order Passeriformes; family Paridae; genus Anthoscopus; species Anthoscopus minutus. The sequence goes on from VWYI01020300.1 coordinate 12,991, forward strand.
GTAAGGGCTGCAGTGTAATTGTTCCACTCTGTTCTCCTTCATGCACCTCAGTCACAAATGTGTAATAGGAATGTGGTGTGACTTCCTTTTCCTTTGCAAGCTGCTCCAAAGCCAAATGTCAGGGGACTCAGACCTGACTTCAGAGCCCTGCTCTGGGCATTTTCTGTTTTCATTGGGTGGCTGTGTAATGTACAGTGCATAAACCAAGCAGGGTGCATAACCCAGTTTCTCCCACTTCCCACTGAGCACCCTGAGTATGAGGCCATAGAAACAGCTCACTCTGCCTGCAAATACTCTGCCCCCTTATGTGCAACTATGAAATGCATCTTCACCAGACTCTCCTGTCAGCTGTGGACAGGCACTCTGTCTTGTACTCCTCCCAGAAAATTCTAGATTCTTAATTGAAATGCCCTGAGGTGTTCAGGAACTTACCTCAATAATGAATGGGAAGAGAGAAGCAGTAGTTCATCAAACATATTTACAGGTAATTTACCCATGGGATGTAAACACACATCTATTCTCTCTCGGCCTGGAGAGATAGGCATCAAATTCTCTCTAAGTTTAGGAAAACATTTGGAATTAGATGGAAGAAGTCTTGCCTCTCTGAGGTGCCCTACACATAGAGTTTTCTTCTACCCAATGAAAGATTCTGACCCCACCTCTTCATTCCTGTACCCAGGGCACAATGTAAATGGTTTTTGTCACCCACAACTGGACGTGGCTTTTAGGTACAAGTCCTGCCTCTAACACCTGGATCTCAAGTGGAGGGAGCCACAAAACCCTTACTCAGATGCCTTAGATGCAGAATATGGCAGGAATTTATAGACATTGCACTTCTCCAGCTGTAGGTTTCTCCTTCTTAACTTTGGAGCTTCCTAGGATATTCTTTGGTTCATCTTTTGATACTGGCATTTTTATTTATTTATTTTGATTTATTTATTTTGATGTGGGGTTACAGAGATCTTGGTTATCAGAAAATAAGTGTATTTAGTGCCTCTCTCTCTGAACTGCCTTATGTCACAACCTTTGCTGGATTAGGCAGGTTTCTGACACATCCCAGACTCCTTCAGGTCTTTGGCTCCATTAAAGTTGTTCTCTCTATGCAGGATAATGGGTAATACTCTTTTCCCTCCTCCTTCCTGTTTTGGATGAAGGGAGTGTGAGCAGGGCTGATTGCACCCACAGGAGATTAGTAAGCACTTCTGGCAGCTCGGTATTAATATACCCATCACAGCATCAAATCCTCGTGCTGTGAAAGGGAAATGCATCTTCTTAAAGTGCTTAGCCTGGAAAACACAATTTAGTTGTGAATAGGGATATTTCTGCTAAAAATATAATCTCCTTTGCCTGGTTTTACACTGAAGACAGTCACCTATCAGCTTTTATTTGCAGTTGTAAGACTGTAGTAAACTGTGTGACTTAAGCATGTTACATATCAATTTAATACACAAGTCATGGCCAACAGAAAATAAGCCAGATCTTTGCATATATAAAAATGTTACTCAAGTGAACAGATAGGTCATGCTTGCATGATCTTTTTTTCTCACAATGTAGACATTGAAGACTAAGAGAAATTCCAGTTTTGGATAAGCACTTATACCATTTAATACTGTTAAAATTTTCAGGGTCAGTCTTATTGAGCAGGTTTTCCAGAATTTTAATTTTTTTTACTTTTTTTTTTCACCTGAAGATGTGCTAGGATTGTAATAGGGAAAGAAGCTGCAGCAGGATTTTGGTCAATATAGTATGAGGTGCCTAGCAGTAAATCACAGTGGAATATGTTAAGCTCTGTCAAGCAGGCAGTCTGGGCTTGCTGAGCAAGGAGATCCTAAGGTAGGAAAATTAAAGCTGTCTGTTCCTTCTTGTGATGACCCCTTGTTTCTTAAACATGTAAAGAATGGGTGTTTTGCTTTGTTTTTAAGAATGTGGAAAAAATTACCTGCCTCACCACATTTTACAGTAACAAAATTCTGTTGACATCTGTTTTGTACAGCCCATTTGGAGATCTTTTAAATAAAACAAGGTGAGCATTATCTGTCTCTTAAGTGGTTACAGCTGATGCAAAACATCACCTGAGATGCTTCTTACCTCTGTTCAAAGCCATGTGTGATAGCAGCTGTTGGGTCTGCAGTAGGATGGAAAATGCAGGTAATCTCCCTTGTCTTTTGTATTAGTGCATCAAAGACTGTCCTGAGTTTTGTAAAAACTGCAGTGATGTAAAACTCAGTGAAATCAGTCCATTAATGAACTAAAAAATGATTGGTTACAGCATGCTGAAATCTGTGTCACTGAACAACGAGTAGGGTTTTGAGTGTTTTTATTATGCTTAAATAAGTGAAATATTTGAATAAGGTCCCAACTCTTGGTATATTGCAACTGTATTTCTAAGAAATTGTTCTGGTATTAAGAAGCCTAAGGATTTTAGGTTGCATGAAATTTGAATCAAGCTTTTAGAAGTGTTATTTATTTTAAAATAATAGATGATACATCCCTTCTACTCAGGACTTCAGCTATTCAGGTTTTTACATGCTTTACTTCAATTACTGGAAAAATACAGGAAAGAGTCACTCAAGGTACCTGTAAGCACCTAGAAAAATAAAGGAGATAAAGGATGGTAAATACACATTTGCCAAGAACAAAATGTGTCAAACCAATTTAATGTTCATTTTGTCTAGAAAAACAGGCCTTGTGGGTAAAGGACAGGCAGTAGGTGTCATATTTTGACTTCAACAGAAGAAATTATTGTACTTGGATAAAAAACTGGTGGAAAAGCTATAATAGGGGAATGTTATTAATATTTCACTGTCAAAAAAAGCCTTTGTGTCAAGAATGTGCTTATTAAATCTGTAGATGACACCAACCTGAGGAGTACTGTAAGCACTTGGAAAATAGTGAAGCAGAAGATCAGAAAAAAAGCTTATAATGTTATTAAACAGGGGGAGGTATCTGGAAAACGTAATGATGTTGCAATGAGTAGTGAATACCTCAGTTTTGCTAAAGTTTAAAATAAATTGTGGCTGAATACAAAGCATGGCATTTGCTAATTTCTTGGTGATTGCAATTAAAAAAAATATTCTCTGCATCCCTTTTATCCCCTGAGGTGTGATATTTCCATCTAATGTGTTGGGTGAAAGAGTCCATGCAAATGAAAAGGAACATAATACTTGTTTCAGAAAATTGCAGATTTTTATATGAACCTTAAAGCTATTTCATATCACGACTGCCTAAAACTTATATTTCAACATTGCAGCTGCTCTACCTGACCATAAGCTTTTTCTTGTACTAACTGATATTTTATAATTTAAAGGAATACTAGAATTTGTTTGATCATCTGAAAAGATCAAAATAAAAATTCTGTGATGAGCGATTTTTACCTCTGTGTAACAATGAGAAAACAAATATTCTTGATAATATTACTTTAGCATCATATTTGAATATTGTTGTTAAAAGAATATTGTCCCTTTTGGTTACTTTGTTTTTATATCCTATATTGTTTCTGACAGAAGTATTTTAACATCCCTGTATGTCCTTATACACTTCCTTGACATACATCCCTAAATGCATGTTAATTTTACTTGAGAGCCTTAAATTTTCAAAAATCTTTTCCTTAAAACCTCTTTTAGGAAGCTACTATAAGCTTAAGAAAATAATTTACTTACATTCCTAAAAGAAATACAGGACTGGAACTCAAATCCCAATTCTCTTAATAACACACTGTTAACTTCATTAAAGAAATTGTATTTAGTGTGGGAGCACGGTGTGCTTGGTTAAGCAAAGGCTTGCCAAACTATTTATTTATATCATATCAAAATTATTGGTCCTAAGTGTTCAAGTGTCAGAAAATAAATGCTTTCAAAATTTGTTTAACTTAAAAATAGCTGCGGAGAATATTTTCTAATAGTTTAGTTATCATGTTAGCATTTCATTTGTAGACAATACGTTTTTAAGATTAATCCTATTAATATGTTTTAACATCTATTTCTTATTTTATCTTCACTGAAATCATTATCTTTTCTTTAATAAGATGAACATTTAATGTGCTCTTGGCATGAATTAATTTTTAATAAACTATTAATAAGTCAGATCTGTGTGGATTTCTTTCCCCTGAAAATCAAGCCTCTTCTAGAAAGGAGTTTTTAATAGATTCTGACATTTGAATTTATTGTAGTGTTTTCAACATTATTCATAAGAAGAAGAAAGCAAAAATTCTGGTTAGTCAGACTGTAGATCATACTTTTTCTTCCCATTTGATGCACTTATGAGACAGTGCAAAAATTCTGTTGCTAGAAAAGCTGAGATATTATACCACATGTTTTAATATCCTAGCAGAAATTAGTAAAATTTGACATTCCATATATTCCATCTACCTGCCAAAATGTTTGTGCTCTTCTCAATTCACTCTTTAACTGGTTGTTGAGTTCTGGTGATAGTTTTTGCATTGATGCTTCAAGGATCTGTGTTGCAGAACCGACATGGTCTGAGTATGGAAACAGGAATTCTAATTAGAGCTTGAAAACCTGCCTTGGTAAACTACAGCCTTAGGCTTCTCTGTGCTTTCCATGACTTACAAAGGAGGCAAATATATTGGCAGTTGATCAATGTTTTGTTGCACTAGCCATAAAGCAGAGAAAAGCTGGGCAAGCTTTTGGACTGTTCTCTTCCAAACAAACTGGTAAACTTGAAGGAAAATGGTTTTCCAGTACTTGATTATATTGATACCAGTTATAGCATTTGGGAGAAGATAGCCTGGCACCTGTGGATGGAATGGAAAAGGCTCAGATTTTCTCTCCAAGGAAAAGGATGTCAAGACTGTAGAAATGTAAACTATCCTTTTGAAGAAAGGTACTTCCTTGCTAAATTCAGGAAATCTGTCAGTGAGTTTTATCTGCTCACAAGTACTCAACACTTGTACCAGAGGCATGTAGATGTTCTCCAGTGGGTTCCTGCCCCTAAATGAAGTCAGTGACTTTCTCCATTCCGAGGAAGTTAGAGTTGTAGCTCTGTAACCTCTTGCATGTAGTCTGTTGTTTCTCCTCCTTTCTGAAAGGAGAACATAAAGTCCCTGAGTGGAAGGCTTCTCTTAAATATTTTTTTGATCTATTCCCAAGATCTGTTTTCCCCACAAATAAGTGTGTTTTATTAATAAAAGGGTGGGGAACCTGACATAACTTCAGCATTTTAAACAAACTTCAGCATTTTAGTGGAATTGCAGTGTAGGCTTTTCTGTTTTCTGCAAAACAGATGTGGTAATTTCTTCTTCCATTAAATTATGGATACAGTGTTTTTCTGAGTTTTACACCTTTTTCTGTGATCAGAAGTGTTGCTCTGTGCCTGAGTTTAAGAACAAGATATGTTCCTATGCTATTGTATTATTTTGGTTGTGTTTTGGAGGTGTTCTCAGCCTAATAAATTAATTAATTTGTTGAATTGGAGTAAAAGTTTTTAGAATAGACTTCTATGAGGAAAGGATAAAACAGCCTGGATACCATGGAATTGTCCTGGATTTATAAACTGTGTGGCTATTTATTTGTTGTGAATACTTCTAGAAACTTGTCACCTTTTTGCTTCAAGGGTTTACAGTTTAAGTAAGCCTGTGAACATGCAAATGTTAGCAAGATAAGCTCTTGCTAACACTAAAACCCAATTGATCAGCTGGAATGACAAAGGAGTCCATGCAGGGCTAAACCAAAGTCTGGAGAGGATTCTTGTTACTTTATTCATTTTCTTTGCTGCTAAATCCCACACATATAAGAGGAAGGCCCACAGGCATTCCCATGTTACATGGTTCTGTAATAACAATGATCATGTCTTTTGCAAGCATCTTTTCTAAGCACTTGCTAATGTGTTGTACCTTATAATAAAGCAGTTTCTATTATTTTCTAACTTAGCTCTGATACATTTCTGTGTTTTTGTTGTCTACTTTCTTTGCTCTACCTGTACTATTTCAGTTCATCCTAAAGTAAGGAATAATTAATAGCTTCCATATACTTTTGTTTTGATAAGTGTAATCTTATAGTTTTGATTCGGGTGTTGGTTGGTTGGGTGGGGTTTTTTGTTTGGTTGGTTAGTTTTTTGTTTGTTTTTTCCTTTTAAAATTTAAATTATCAATCCAGCGTAGAGAATGATTATGGTGATGAGAAATTTCTAATATGCTAAACGTAGTGGATTTTCTGTCACTGTTAGGACACAAAAGTATGATCAAAAGATACCATTAAAATATATCTTTGCTGGGTGGGAACACTGTAGCGCTTTTTTTGGCATTTAACTGCTTCTCAGACTATGCTTTCTGGATGTGATCACTTCTTTGTATGTATGGGTGCATTGAGATAGGTATTTTTATGTATTAGCAAATTAATATAGTATTTTTCTTGTAGTTCATATAAGGAGTGAGTAAGCATTCTTGCAGTGGTATTTTCAGGCACACAGACTGTGTCAGTACTTCTAAGTGCATGGCCTTAATCAGTGTTTTTCTAGCAAAGTGATTTCAGTTTTGCTGATGTAAATGAGTTCAATACACTGGGGTGAAACAGAAAATACTGTTCTAAAGGTATTTGCTAAATGTTAGGATTGACTTTTAGAATATCTGTGTATAATGATATTTTAAACTATTGTCAAATACAGTAATTTGGGCAGACACATAATGTGTGAAACCTTATTAGATACAGTCTAGGAAGATGGCAGTAATCTTTCAGCTGTAGTTCGGAGGGGACTTCTGAAGATATTAATGTCCTGTGTTAGTGGAATATTTGCTTAGGAAGTGGAAGAGACCATTTCAGTGCTGTCATCAGCATGATGGGCTCTGGCTCTCCTGTCCTGCTGAAGCTGTTCCCTTGTGCCCTGTAAGGCACAAGAAGTGAGAGGGGAAGAATACAGAGGGGTGGTATGGTTCCTTGTAACTCAGCTTCTGCAGTAAGCAAAGACTGTTTGCTATAAAGTACAGGAGTGGTGTTTTAAGAAGGGCTGCAAGGCTTCATAATCCCTGTTCTTCCCTGCTGCACCTTCCCAAGAGGTAATTTCATATCTACAGCTGCTTTGATTGGAGACATGGATTTGAATCCTTCCAGGCAGAGGAAAATGTTGAACTTCAAACTTCTACTCTGCCACTGCTGCATTTTGTGCAGGTCTTTATACTGATGGTAAATGTTACTCATACCTTGAGAAGCCCTACCAGACTGAGGCTCTATAGTCATACAGGCAAGAAATACTCTAGGTTTTTTTGAAACTGGCTGGCCTTCAGTAACATGATAGTTTTTTAAGCAAAACCTGATTGAAAAGGGCAAACATAATGCCTTCTTGAAAGGAAGGGAAGGAGGAAAATTCTTGGCATTACAAGTTTGTCAATTTAACTAATATTTTAGAAAAAGCATTGGAAGAAATAAATAATTTTTGTAAGCAACTGGAAGATTATAATTATGCATAATAACTGTAATCAAGAAACCAAGGTTAATTAAGAAAAAAGAAAAGTGTCATAAATTCACTTCTCTATTCTGACAGTTTAACAGTTCTGATAGGAGAGAAGCTGTAGATGTCTATACACTTATGCATTAGAAAATCTGTCAGAATGGACAGATGTATCAAATGGGACGTTTCAGTAGCCCAGTTGGTATTCTATATTTTCATTAAATACTTTGAATGAAGGACAGAGGCTGCTGATTCAGTCTTCAGGTCATGACAAAAACATTACAAAACATACAAGGATGTTTAGAAGACAAAGTCTGAATCCTGTGAATATAAAAACATTTTAGCCATTCTGTTACTGAAACACTATGGGAAAAATAAAATAAGCTTAGCTATGTAGCAAGGACAGATTTAAGCTTTTATATTTAGTTTGGAATAATTAATTGTACAAGCAAAGGGTGGATAATGATTCTTTAGGAGTCAGCCATACAAGATAAAGTGTGCATTAATAGTCAATTTTAACTTGGACTTAGGTAAACAAGCTCTTGTCAGTGGTGTCAAACATCATCTGGGGTGTGTGACAGGAACACAGCAATACTGTGTTAAACATCTGAAGAAAATCTTTAGTCCTCCTTGATTCTCCTAAGGTCAAAAAGGACATGGACCAATTTAGAAGAGCTCAGCAAAAAAAAAAACCAAGAGCACTCAGAAGTCTGCTAAGAAAACAAAACCCTAATAAGAAAAGGTTGAAGGAACTGGATTTTTTATATGTATTTTTTCATACAGAGAAGGTAGGACTAAGGTGTCATGATACAGCTTTCAAATATAAAAGGCTGTTGCAAAGAGGTAGAGAATGCATTCATGGTCTTTTACAAGGAGATCAGTGAGAAACAGGCTCAATTTGCAGCAAGATTTAGGTTATAAATCAGAAAAAAGCTTCTAACAATAAGGAAGGTGATGCCTTGAAACAGGTAGCCTAGAGAGAAACCGAGTCACTGACGTTTCAAGAACAAGTATCTGTACTTAGGGAAATACAGAGGGAGCAGGGAGAGTTCTTTGACCGAAGGTAAAACACGCATATGATGCATTTAGTAACATCTATTATCTTTATGCTGGATTCTTGGAAACAACATGTTTGTTTCTGAGAAGTTGTTGTATTTTACTGGTACATGAGAGTACTAGGATTTAATGTAGTTAAATATGCGTTGAATTTGGAAGAGGAGCAAATTTAGTCCCTGGGTCTTTCATTCTTATGGTCAAAAGCATTTCTGTGTTCTAGTCTTTCAAAAGTGAAATAAAGAACACTTTTCCTTCCAGATTATTATGCTCCTAAAATGCTGTTTCAGCACTCAGCAGCTCAAAGCACAACATTTCCACTGGAGAGTTGTAGTTCAGTTCTAACCCAGTCCTAATGGCCCCGCTGGGCTCCTGCTTCTCGGCCAGGGCTTGTTACTGACTTTGATTTTGCAGAACCTGACAGCAAAGGTCTTGCAGATTTCAGCCTTGTTATTGTCTTCTTTCTGTGTCTCATAATTTCTTCAGTGGCATTTTTCTTGAACTTCGTTTTTTATTTTTTTTATTTTTCTTTCCTCCACTCCTGCTAATGTAATCGTGGTTGGGATGGTATCAGATCCTGGTCTTAAATATCAGGTCCAAAGCCATCTCTGCTTTGTCCTGCTTTTGTTGGGAAAACAGATCTTTTCTGGTTTCATTATTAAACAGCAAAGGGCTTTACTTCAGGTCAGACTGTTTATCTGAAAGGCACTTCACAGATAAATAGAAGAATTGCTGTATTTATCTTGCAGTAACGGCAACATTCAGCAAATAATGCTGCCATCTCCCTTGGCTCTGGTGCCTGGGACACAAACAAACCCTCTATAGAAAACAGCCCATGTTGCTATAGACTCTCCAATTAAGCACTGTCTATTAAAGAACATCTACATAGCCAATTTCTTCTGGTTTTCCTCCTTTAGGAGGAAAAAAGGCCTAGCTGTTTTTCAGTCACAAAGGTTCTCAGTCTCCCAACAGATGGAAGAGCTGTCATCTCTCTTCTCCTGAAGTGGAAAAAGAACATTCATCAGCTCTTGGAACTGGGTGCAAAAATCAATAGCTCCTGTGTTGTTAAAGCCATTCAAAGCTGTATTTTCAGCATATTTGTAAAACAGCTTAAAGCAATGAATAAAAAAGTAAAAGACATTGCAGTAGGAAAAGCTCACTAATTTCAGTATTAGCCAGAATATTTGCTATTAGCTTACTTAAATATTAGTATAGAACCATAATCAGGTTTTTTTCTTCTAATCCAAAACAGACTTAATTTTAAAATCCAGAACTTCTCACATTTCTTATCTTCTAAATACATACTTACTTCAAAATTCAATTTGTCACTAGCTTAGCTAGTGCTGTGTGCATCATAAGCTGTGAAGGAATTGCTGGTACAATCTGGGTTGTTCAGAAGTGACTCAAAGGCGAGAAGGAGCTGAATGGGTGCTGCTTCACCCACTTCCTGATTTTGAATGGATCTGTAGTGTAGTTGAGCCTCTCCTGCAGAATCCTCCAGTGATGACATTTCAAGGTACTGGAATTAGTCTAGGATAAATACACCGAGACTTTGGCAAATACAAACTTTCTTTGCTCAAGCAGGGTGAGAGCACTTGGTCACACTCAGCAAGAATGTATTTCCTGATGTTCAGAGGAAACTCCCATGTTTCAGTGTGTGCTCACTGCCTCTGGTTATGTCACTGGGCACCACTGTAAATATCCTGCCTCCATCTTCATTGCACTCTCCACTGATAAGGTCTCCCTGAGCCTTCTCCAGGCTAAACCATCCCATTTATAGCATCACTAACACTGTAGCACACTAAATTTTACTCTATTCATGAAAACTAACTAATGTTTCCGTGTCAGCCAGATTATTTATTCACCTGAAAGAAGTTGCACTTCTAAAATCCCATTGAAAGCAGGTGTTTTGGCATCTTAGTAGTCAGGGTTGAGTACTATGTGTTTGAATAGATGTAAAATTATTTAATACGTGATGCTGTATTTCTGCTTGTGACAAACTTCTGAGCAGTTCAGCTTGACTTTGATCTCCCATATAGAGTTTGGACTGAAGGACCAGTAAATAGCTGTGAAAAATCTCTGAAGGAGAGTGGCATCTACTATGATATTTTGCAGTCATATTTATAATGCAAATTTCACTAAATTTGTGTACTTCAGGATAAACAGGGATGATCTTTCTTTGTTCAGACAGATTTATCCTGTGCTGCAGGGAAATCCCTTTATCTTATCACAGACTTTCTTCTGTGGTAACAAGGTATTATCAGTCTCATTACAGTGACATCAGATTTTGCTTTCTAGTGGAGAACAAATGCAGCTGCAGTAGCAGATCTCATTTAGTTCACTGTTTCAAGGCAAAGCCTTGAGATATCCTCTTTGTAATGAGAAACTTGGAATCCTTAGATCTCATTATTGCTTAGGTTTAGGGGAAGTTGTGGTAAAGTTCAATTGTGTTAATAAAAATGTCAGTTGGTTAAAGAATTCACTCCCATGGCTATAACATCTCTAGAATTTCACCTTATTCTTGTGACTTTAAAGATTAAAGGTGACTTGTGAAAAGTAAATTTCACAGAAAGCTTTGGAGACCTGGTCCACTATTCAAGGAAGACACAAAGGTGTAATTCTTTCTTTGATGAAGTCCAACACTGTGGGATTTGATACTCAAATCCCCATTGTATTTTGTACATGCATGATGGATGTCTGATAGTATGTGCTGCTTTCTTATCTGGCTCTATGTGTGTTTACGTGTGGGTACTTTAGAGGATGTTATGACATCTCTGCATTCTTGTTGTCAGTGTTCTCAGGATAAAAAAGAGAAGGTCTTCTAAAAGTTTTATTGTATTAGTTAAATTCTAGAGAAAAGATTATTTTGGTGGCTTTTTACTTGAGAAAAATACACATTTTTTTAATTGGAAGTAGAATTTAGAAATATGCATCCATAGTCTTCTCAGAATTTTATAAAATTTTCCAAAATGTAGGTTTTCCTCTCTGCTTTAAAACTTCTTAATAAGCTTGCAGAATTTAGTTTTGAGTGCTTGATATGTGGCAGTTAAACATAAAAATTAACTAAATGTAACTTAGATTCCTCATAAGATCATTAAGAATCTTGTTCTGCAGAGTGGACAAAATCTGATAATGCTTATCATGACTCTGCCTTACATGAGCAGTGTTACTGGTGGGAATCAATCTCTTCAACTGAAGAACTTTTTTCAGTGACTTCTGCATCTTGTTCCTTTTAAAAAATGGAAAAGTAAGTTTAAAAAGGCAGTTCACTGAGCCCAGTGTATGTTAAATGATCCTTTTGTGGCATGCACTTTAAAATGCCAGACTACAGTCTTGTGCTTATGGCTTATATTAATGTTTTTTTCTTTCAGACATATTGACAGGTATTTTATTTCCTCTCCTCTCTTAACAACTCTTTTCTACTGGCAGAAGGTACAGCTTCAATTAAAAGGAGTGTGTTGGAGAGAAGTCAAAGGAGTTACAATTCCTGATGGGCATGAGAATAACACAGCTCGTATGACATCACATCTGCAAAAGATATGCAGGAATTTGGATGCTATGTGATTTGATTTCGTGGAGTCTAGATCCATGATGATAAATTAATATATCAGGTTAATATCCTTATATTAACACTTATTATGTTCAGCTGGATTCAAGATATATCATACTGAACATCAACCATTTTTACAGATGGATTAGAAGAATGGAAAAATGTATCACTATCCTGGAGGGATATTTTTACGCTTGGCTGTTGATAGATTTTCTGTTGGGCATTTGATAAGGGAAGAGGGGTGAGAGAAGACAGATAGGAACAGCAGGAAGAATCAGAACCTGACCATAGCCAAATCATTTATCAGGGCCAGAAGAGCTGATTAGGCAAATGGGCAGTGGGTGTGTGACAGCTGCAGCTCTGAGGCCCTGGGAGCTGCAGAGAGGAGGAAAGGTGCTAGAGATGTGCCACGTGTGTGCTTGGAATGTCCAACGCTGGTTAAGAAGGCATTTGAGGATGAAGTGCTTCAGTCTTGTCGGGTTAACACTCTCCAGTGTATTTTCAAGTGGATTCTGTGAGTTGTTATTGGGATTTCTGAGTATGCACACTCATTCACAGATGCAGTTATCCATCCTGGTGATGGCTTCTCAGCAAATAGAACTGCTCTAAAACCTTATCAGCATTTAATGCCAGCAATTAAAGGTTGTACCCAATATACCCTTCTCCTCAAACCAAATAAATCCTTTTTTTTTTCTTTCACATCCAGGAGAGATTCTCATATCTTTGTTTGAATTGACTAAGACAGTCAGACAAGAGAGGTACTTAGACTGAATGCCAGCATTTTTTCTTTAACTGTAGAGTTAGTCCTCTCAAATGAGTAAAAATCATTATTGCTCTCCAGTAGTATTTAATGGATTTGTCATTTAGATGACAGTTTTCAATTACCTGTGGTTCACCTTGCACCTCATGAGTTCATGCAGGGCTGGATCCTTTTGCAGCATAGTAAAGAAATCCAAATTGTGACAAATTATGTGACTCTTTTACTGAAAGCTGCACATTCGGGGGAGTTTCATATATATATACACACACAAATATATATAAAATAATTTTAAGTACTGCGGTCTCATTTGTCTTTCAAAAGAAATACTAAGATATCATGTGACTGTGATGTGACTACAGTTTATGGATATGGTTAGGGGAGGTATTTTTCCAGAAATGCTCAGCCAGGCAATGTAAACTTCATATTGCATGCAAATTTTAATAGGCTGTGACTTTCGCTGCTTGAGGTACCTTGTTTGAAACTATTGATTTATTCTATAATGTAAAAAATACTGTAGACAAATAGTAGCTGGACTTGTGAATGGTAAATGGTATCACATAGTCCTTACTGTGCCTGATGCTAGGCTAGGAGTTGATGATACTTTCCATTAGAAATCTGTTAATTGGTGATTTCCCAAGCAACAAAAAAAAAGCTCTGAGAAAACTAAGTTAATACTGATTTATCAAATTCTTATTAAAATTAAATTGGCAAAGTTAGACCAAAAAATGACAGTAAACTTTGTTAGCAGAATGAAAACCTTCTTCAGTAGATGTGTAAAAACAGAGAACTTGAAAATCATAAACTTTTCTTGATATCTTGGCAGTTGCATCTGGCTTTTCCTATGTGTTGCATCTGAAACTGAATAAGCAGTTGGGACATGATCTTTGTTACAGTAGTTTGAAGCTGTCTGTGTCACCATTACTGGACATTTTCCCAAACTTTGTGTCCAGCTCTTTAGAACTGACTGAACATTGTGTTTTCAGTTTTGGTTTTCTAGTTCTAATGGTGGATTCTCTCTTACTCTTCATTTGTTTCCTCTCAGATTTTACCAACTCTAGCTTAAATAGATGGCTGAAAATTTGTCTGAATTACCACTTTTAGAAAGGACCTTCTTCTGGATCTTTTCTGAGTGAGCAATAATGTTGAGACAATCATGTCATAGCATGGCTGTCACTCTCACTTCTAGATGTTGGACCTGGTGTCTTCCTCTGAGCTTAACTTTCCTTTTTCTTTCCTTATTCTAGAATACACCTGTCAATCTATCAAGTTTGGTCATTTTCTGCTATTTATTTGTGTTTCTTCATATTGATCACCCAAAGCAGGGATATTTCTACAGCATACTATTGTAATACTGTTGTGATTTATTATTTCCCTGCTAATTTGTGAATGGTATTGAACACCAGTCTTTACTGTCATCCCAATCTAATGTTTTTCATAACACTGGGAGTTTTTTTCCATCTGTAACAGGTAAGAAAAGTGATATTAATTGAATGGTAAGAGCAGAATATCTCAGGAGATAACAGATATACAGGAAATTTCATAAGAAAATACTTGTGCCTAAGAGAAAAAGCTGTCCAAGGAATGAAATTAAGTTACATCCACTCAATAAAGACATCAAGAGAAAGGGAGGAGGGTTCCCTACCATTTTCATGCTGTGTATTAAAAAAAAGGAAATAATACCCCTATGAAGTGTGACAGAGCTGTCTCTTCTTTTTTTTTTTGGAGGTAGGCAGATTTTAGCCTCTAGAATTCATGAAGTTATTAAGTCAAATTGAAACCATTTTGGTGTAGAGGGAGTAAGTTATGGTGAGTAAAGAGCATGAGACCTAGAATCACAGAATTATAGAATCATTAGGGTTGGAAAAGACCTCTAAAATTAGCCATAAGTTGTCCATAAACCTACCTTTATCCAGCCATAAACCTGCCACTGCCAGGTTCACCACAAAAACATGTCCTAAGCACCACATCTACACATTCAAACACTTCCAGGGACAGCCATCCCTGGGCTACCTATTCCAATGCTTGATAACCCTTTCAGCTGAGAAACTTTTCCTAATATCCAATCTAAACCTTCCCTGGTGCATTTTGAAGCTGCGTCCTCTTGTCCTGTGCCTTGTTACCTGGGGGAAGAGACTGATGGTCAGTGCCCTGGAGCTGCTGGCCACACTGTTTCTGATCCTGGCCAGGTGCCATTGACGTGGGCACACCTGGCTCATGTTCAGCCACTCTCAACCAGCACCCCCAGGTCCTTTTCTGCTTGGCCCTTTCCAGCCACTCTGCCCCAGCCCGTAGCGCTGCAGGGGTTGTCGTGACCCAAGGGCAAGAGCCATCACTTGTTCTTGTTGAACCTCCTAAAATTGGCTTTGACCTATCAGTCCAGATCCCTCAGACCTGAAACAGTTTTGGAGTAAGCTGTAACTGCTGTTGTGCTGCTTTGGAAGGGAAGTGCATAAATTATTACATTTTAGGCCTGAAGGTCCCTTGAACTTCTTTGTAGAATACAGATCACAGATTGTCATCAGTGTGATGAGCTGAAGAGAGCATGTCTGGAGTCTGTAGGCAAAACAGACTGCTTGCAAGATGCTTTCAGTATTCTTAAAATATTAGATTATTAAATCAGAAAAGTTTTACTAAAATGTTCTGATTTTTGAAGTGTATAATATCTAAAATGTAGAAGTACTTTGGAGAGTACATATAAGGACTATAAAACATCTGCTATAGCATGAAACAATAATAATGGCAGCTATTCTTCAGTAAGGGACATTTCCTGTTCATTGCAGGCATTTTGTTTAGGTTTTAAAATAATGTGTTTTAATGTTTAAATACAATTTTATTATAGAGATTTCTGTAACTCAGCATGTCTATAATTTTAATGGGAAAAAAATAAGTCAGTGATAACTAAAGAAGTACTTATTAAAGTGATTTCCTGGTAGTGCTAGGCTGTTATGTCTGGGAATTGTCTATTTTAGGACAAAATCAAATACTGAACTATACATCTGTACCAACACACTTTCTGTTTGGTTTGTTTGCTTTTTAAATTCATACCAAATCAGTACAGCTCCCTCTCAGTGCCTGACAACTTCTCATTTTTTCTTTTTCCCCTTCATCATTGCAGTGCACAGAATAGACACTCTTTTAGAGAAAAGGGATCTAGCCTGTAATTTTATCCAAAAGCTTTCTTTCCAGCTGCTTGTCACTCTTGACAAGGCTGAGGAGTCTATTTCTACCTAATTGTGGTTGGTTTTAGAAATGGTTTCCATCATTTTTACACTACAATAGAACCCAAAATACCTCCAGGTTGTGGATTATCTTAGTAAATTAAGACAGGTGAATTGTGAAGGTGTGTTGATGCGTATTTGTCAGTGAGATATTCTAAAATCCAACTCAGTCCCTTTCCAACTCAGTTGTGCTTCAAGGGGAAGTATTTCTTTGGGAAACACTGTCAGTATGTTTGCTGAAGTATATCACTCCTGAGTCCTAAGTTCCTATTTTCAGCTGGGCTCAGGGTTTTATTCATCGTGACTCACTTGGGAGGTTTAAATAATCATGGGCTCATCTCCCTTTCCCCCCCGCCTGTCCTGTCTAGGCCTTTCTTCTGACTAATCAGTGACTGAGATGTTTTTATTTCCTTGAATTCTGTCATCATGGTGACTCCTCTGGAGACAGTGCTGAGTTCAGATAATCTATTTCAATTCTGAGCTCCAGACAAGTGCAGAGGAAGACAGCAGGGAGTGATAGAAAATGGCATTTGGAGGAATAGAAAATAAGCAATAAATTTTTAAAACCCAAGTGATGAATAAGTGGGGAACACACAGGAAAAAAAATAGCAGCAAAAATATTTCCAGAAGTAGGACACTTTTTCAAGTCCTGGACTGAGAAATAGTGGGTCATATTATGATGTCCTAAATTCTTGCTGCACCTTTTAAAAAGACATTGCACACATGGCTTCAAAAAAGGCTCTGCAGTGTTAGGTGGGTAAATTCTTAATAAGATTGACTTCTTTTTGATTAGGGAGCATCACATTAGTGATGTTTCATAGGCAAGCTTATGAATTCAGTACAATCAAAGCTGCAAACTAGGATATTTTCCTGTACCCAGTCTGTTGGTACTCCATAGTTTGCACTAATTGAAATTTTCACAGTGATTTGTAAGTTTAGAATGTAAGTTTAAAGAAATATAGTGATTTAGCCAGTTGGCACTTCTGACATTTTGGGATTGCACTTGTATCTTCTTGTAGTGTACAGTATACATAATTTATAAAATCCAAATTTCAGGAATGTGCTCAGCTCTGTAGTAAGATGGTGTTGCAAGGTGAGCTCAGATGACATGTCACCTCCCATTTTCTTCAGGATCTGAGATAGCTTTATACAGCTGTGGATTTTGTTTGTTTATTTTTGTTGTTCTTTGTTGTTATCTTTGGTGGTTTTTTTGGGGTGATGGGGAATAAGGTTTTGCAGTTTTGTTGGTTTTTTGGGTTTTTTTTTTTCCTTCCCCAAATTAATTGGATAAATCACAAGGAAAAGTTGTCTAAGGTTACCCAGAAAAGTTCATAGTTCAGTATCTAATCTTTGGGCTTTTTAGTGTCTGCTTTAAGTGTCTGATTGCATGGTGGCAAGAACATATAGAAATCCCATAAGAAAAAACTTCTGCAATTTGGAAATGTGACCAAATGGTAACTTTTAACATTCAACAGAGGTTCAGGGGCTTCCCAACACTTTTATTTCAGGAGGATGTAAGTGGTAATCGAGAAAAGATGGCTCAGGACTCAGTGATAAAAGCAGTTGTAAGACATAGCTAAGTGCCTTTCAACACTTACACAGTGGAGGATCTCTGAAATACAGATTCTGCCTCCCCTCTTGGATCACCATCACAGCAGTGCCTTGCAGAAAGTAAAAATCGATAATGATGTTTTGATTTTAAACTGAAGGGGTACTTGAGGGTAGGGTACATTAACAGTGTTTAATACTTAAACACATTGGACATACACAAGTGCTTCCAACTGTGCAAACCTCGGCTGTGACAGGCTTTGTACTCAAGCCTTCAGAAGCATGAAAATAATTAAAAGTAAAGGACATCTTTTGGTAATCAAGGTGATGGGACTCATCATGGTTTTGTGTGTTTCATGTATTTGTTAACAAGGAAATAGCATATATTTCCTTCCCATTTCATTTTTGGCACAGAGACTCTACGCCTTTTTGTAGCTGGTTTTGCTGTACTGAGAGGGGCAAAAGTTTCTTTGAGAAAGGCCTGATCCACCACTGTTGAAGTTAATATCAAATAACCTGCTCAAAGGAGCTGTTGTCATTACAGTTCTTCCTATTGAGTGCTGTAAATTTTGGACCAAGCCCAGTGAAAATGGGAGCAGGTCCCTAGCAGTAGGAAAACAGAAAAGAGCAGAAAAAGAAATTTTCATTTTAACTTAAACAAGTTTTGAATGCCCTAAAAGACCATCCTCACCTTCATTACCTCAAAGCCTTTTGACCCAGCAGGTCTGAAGGCGACCTGGAAGAGGATTTACAACACTGCTGAACATCATCACAGTTATTCTTTGAATATCCAGCTCCAGGAATGGAGCCCACAATCCCACCTTCTAGCACGTGCTCTTTCTAAGACAGATGAGGACTGTCAGGTGTGCAAGATGTGAACTGTGCTGGACTGCCTGGCCAGCTCAGAGCAGGAGCCACTTGCCTGGGGCTGCAGGACATGATGCAAAGGTGTAGCAGTAGCTGCAGACTGTCAGCAGTGTCATGAGGAAGTAAAGGGAGAGAGTAAGATCCCTGAAGGAACATGGTTTGGGGGACGAAAAAGATCTTTAATCATCTGAAGCTTAAATAGCTGTGATCCCTGCTCCCTCAGAGCCAGCTCCTCCAAATCAGGCAGATCCCAGTACCTCCATCCAGCCTTTCACACACAAGCCCCTCCAGCTGCTGCTGCCCTTGAAATGCTGATAACCTGCTCCTGCCCCTTCTGCAGTTCCCAACCATTGGTGTTGCCACTGCAAAACTAAATTGTGCTTAATGCTATTGAAATCTGGAATTGCCTGTGGGCCATTTGTCAGGAAAATGCGAACAAAGATAGCATGCAAAAATGTGTCTGTGGCCTGACTGAAGTGTTCCTGGTATAGGCATTGGTCAGGAGAGAGCACAGCTCAGAAATCACACTGCAGCTTCTGTCTGACTCTGCTTTATGCTTTTTATGCTCCTATTCTTCTACAATAATAAATAAGTAGTTTTCATGTGAAGATGTAGTATTGGGTCTTGCACTTCCCAGGCAGAGCACTCAGCCATCTCATGCTATTAGGAAGATGTGAGCAACGCTGCTGTCTTCTGCTCTTAGTTTTCCACCTTTTTGAGCTTCTTGCTGTCCATGCTTGTGGGCAGGGGCAAAGTACGTCTTGCAGATTTGGAGTCACAAATTTTAGACCCATAGATGCCTGACATTGTGAGTCTTAGCTGGAGCTGGCATGCCTTTAAAGACAGAGCTGAGGAAAGCTGGCAAGTATACAACAGCAAACTCAAAATATCCCAGGTTTGTTTTTTTTTGCAGGAGAAAGCAGAAGTTCTCAGGGACCATTAGATATGGACGTTTTACAGCAAAAATTATTTTGTAGCTCTTGCTTTTGGACTCTGCTTAAATTTTAAATTTTGGATGTCTGAGTGCTTTTTTACCTCCATAAATATGAGCAGATGAAATATGTGGAAACTTGAGGAACATATCATTAGGACTTTTACATTGCAATAGAATGTTTTATATTAGAAATTCCTTCTCATATCTACAAATTGATTGGTTTTTTTTTACTTTTGATTTCATTAATAGTGTATTAGGATCCAAAGGAGCTAATGATGTAATGGGCACTGAATTTTGCAAATTAGTGAATATACAAATTCAGGTTTTTTTAAAAAGAAAAGATAATGCAACTCAAAATGTATTTTATTTATTTATTTGACAAATGTAAATTCATATTGAATTAAAGGCTTCCTAGAATACTAATAAATATAATTTGAAAAATTTAAATAATGGTGGAGATTTGTGAGGTAATGTACAATTACAAATACAATAAATTGTAAATCTCATTATGTTGGTCTTTAGAAATCATTTCTGAGAACAAAGTAGGTGATGATTATAATGCAAATTATGGTGTGCAACCTAAATATTATCTAGTAAGACACTTGCTATTCTGTTTAGATTTTATGATTCTTGTTTTCTCAGATAGATAAGTCTATTGCATTCTTTTTAAAAATAAATAGTGTTACTGAGTTTCTGTACCTATTGTAGATTAGGTTATAATATTAATTCTTTTGTTTGTTTTTAATTTGTTATTTAGTATGATGTCATTTATTTGTGGAAATATATTTGCTGCACTATTTCCTTCTGCTTGGAAATTTTTATTTTCTGCAGTGATTGCTTATTCTGGAGTAGTGGAAGACAGATGAACTGGTGTAACATGGCTTTCTGGGTTCCCTGGACACCTCTTGTGGCCTTAATTTCATTCGATCAGTCATTACTTTCCTCTTGAGCTGTCGTCCCATGTCTTGCCAAGATGCTGATGCTCACAACTGCTCTGATTCCCCTTCATGAGTGCAGTTGTCAGAAGAGTAACTTTTCCTCGCATATGCAGCACAGAATGGAGCTGTCTTCATGTCCAGGGTGGATTTCCATGGCAACAGCAGCGTGTTTGTGGGAAGGTTAATTACAGTCATGTTGGTAAATGCAGAGCTCCAGGAGCTGTGTGGCAACTAATGCCTTCTACCTGTGCCTGTCAATGAGGAGATGCTTGGTTTGGGAGAGAATATAATTCCCTTTGGTTTTGAATTATGCAGTCCATGAAGCAATGCTTTTTGCAACACTCAGGGCAGAGAGAGGAAATTTTCTCAGTGTTATTTCAATCAGATTTGGACTAAGGCCACAGTACAGGATGCTGCCCCACTGACCTGTGGTCCTACAGGTCTGGGGGCAGTGGTGCCCTTGATGCACCTCACGGGGTATTTTCCTTGGCCAGCTTGGGAACCTGACAGCAAAAGTTTTTCAAAATACACTCAGTATTTATTGTGAAGGTTTCTTCTGATTTCATTAGTGCAGTAATGTAATGTCAAAATTCATAACTGTACTTGAAAATAGATAAAAAGGGAAATAACAGCCCAAGGTTTATGAAAACCAATACGTTATCCCTTCCTCCTTGGTTGACCCCATCACAAGGAGATTGTAAGGAACTGGGACACAGAGTGAAAAGTTTCAGGCTAAATCCTTACAGACTTACTAGAATCCATGTTATTGGTATCTGACAACAGATATGAGAAAGTGTAACCTTCGTATCAGCCCTGCAAAGACATCAATGCGTGGTGAACATATTGAGAGAAAACTCTGAAACCCTTTGGAAGGAAATCTATGGTTGTCATCTTCAAGCTGTAACTAATCTTTTCAAGGACAAAAGGGATTGAACTGTCAGGTGAAATTTAATAAATGTATCTTTCAGTTAGTTACTTCTTCCATTTTCACTTGTTGAGTCTCAGAGAATGTCTCAAGTTGAAATGGACCCATCAGGATTGTAGAGTCTATCTCCTTGTCCTTGGAGGACTACCTGCATACAAAGGTGAATTTCTACATTGCTTTTTTGGAATCAAAGACTAATTCAGTGATTTGTTTTGTTTAGTTTTGTGGGTTTTTTTGGTTTTGTTTTATAGTGTAAAGTGTAGGTAAAATCCTTAGTCATGTAAGAAATAAAACAGAAGGCTTTTTGAGGCAGAATGCAGCCTGGGAATGTACTCAGATAAGGCACTGGGATACTGTTCCACCATTTAGTCTCAGCATGGATGATACCAGAGAGGAGTGTATATTGCAGGGTTTGTACACATTGCTGCCCACCTTTTATCAGATTGTGACTTTATTTACAAAGAAATGTGGAAGGAAAAGCAAATACAGTTGAGACAACAAAATGTGTACTGAGCTTAGGAATGCTTTAATCCATTCTCTTTTTATTTCTTTACCTACTTTGATTTTATGCCTTTCAGAATAGTCCATCTGTCAGTAGGAAGTGCATTACTGTTTCTTTCTGACACTGTGCAAGTGATAAATACCAACAGTATTTCCCCTGACCTGCAGTGAGATTCTGGAACATTTAGAGAAATGTACTTAGCAAAGCAGAAAAGGCCACATATGATGATTGGAATTTTAGCCTTTGGAAGATTGCAATCACAATTTGCAAATTCATTTAGCTGTTCATCAGCAGGGATAGCCTGCAAAATGTTTGAAGGACATGACAGAGGTCACTTTGTAAAAAATCTGTCTGCACTGTGTCAATATTTTGTGTATGCACTTAGTTTATAATGCAGCATTTCACTTTGCTTAGTCTAAAAGCTTTTTTAAAAAGAAAGAAAAAAGGAAAAAAAGTCATATAATTAATAAGAGGTAGATATAGGGTTTTTTCCCCAAATTTTATTCTAGTTTCCCAACACCTTGTTCCCTCGCACAGCACAGAACAATTTAGACAGAAAAGGTCCAAGTAGAAGACCATAGAAATATTCAGGAGCTGGATGGGCTGTCACTATTATCAGTAATTGTTACTGCAATAATCTACCTTAGCCTCCTTGCAGATAAGCATCTTGGCAGAGTACTCTCATCCCTTGTAAATGGGGTCAGTCTCATCTTTGAGGGGACAAGGGGGTGAACAGTTATAAATATGGCATCTGCATGTGAATAAAAGGTGTGAATGAAATAATACCATTCCCCAGCTTCAGTGTGGGATCTGGAGAAAAATTTAAACCCTGTGTTGAAACAATCTGGGCAGGGCATTGCTGGGTTATTGCTTTGTGTGGATAATGTAGATGCAGTGTTGAAGAAATGCTTTTGGACAGCTAAACCAGTATGTAAAAAAAATTGTGTATGGTCTGTCTAACAGTAATTTTATTTCTAAAAGCCTTGGAAGTTTCCTTGGGGCGACAGGAAATGTCCAGTGGGGAAGAAAGCACTAATGCTGTATGCTGTTATGATAATGGGGAGTGACTTCAAAGGCAGGGACCCTCGTCAGTAGATTTTGACTCCAAAAAGCTCCACTTGCCCTTATAAAGGTTTAGTCTCCAGACTTGTATGTAAAGGCTAGAAAAGCACATATGTTTATGCAAAAGACATGAACATTGGCTGCTAAGTGAGTGTCTGGCCTGCTGCCATCTTTGGGAAATCTACTACAATAGCGTATGTTGGCGAGAAAACATGTTTATGTAAATGACCAATTTGTCGACAAGGAATGCCGAGTGGGATTTGTCTCTCTGAGCATGCCTGGGGTTAGAACACTGGAAGATTAGCCTCGTCAATAGTAATTACCCTGTCTTCTTCCAGCCCTTGCAGGGAAAGAATGATACTCTGAGCCCTGCGCTGCTCACTACCTGCTGCCATGTGATAATTGCTTTGGCTCAATCAAACCTTAATTAAAATGTTATTGATAATTTGTCTGGAAAAGCAACACTTGCTCACATTTCTTAATGGGAGGTCAAATCGTGTCATGTCATCCTTTACCTTAATCAGCTAAAACTTCAACAGAAATGAATAAAAATTTATTGTCATCTTTTTGCTTCCCTGTGGAGGTGTTGGTCAGTAACAAAGGGTACAGGATGATATGCAAGGACATGCAGGGATGGCATGGAGAAAATATGTCTATATATACAGATAGCACTTCACAAGTAGGATAACATAACAATTGCTTAGCAACTATGGCTGAGCTGAGCTAGTTCAGTGATTTTAGTTCTTTTACATCACTTTCATGAATTACTCTTAGTTTTTGGTTCTGAAGTGTAACAAAATTTCATGAAACGTTCTAGTAGGAAAAGAAACCCCATGGATCCATATAGTAAAAATCAAACATTCTCAATTTAGCTCAGTTTGCACTAAATACATATTTCAAGGGATTTTAAAGAAAAATCACTGAAGTTGACTTCATGAACAGGTCGCTTCATGAACAGAGGTTTTCTAAATTATGGCATGTTTCTAATGTAGCATCCATTCTCTGTTTGGACCTTACAATGTATAGATTTAATAAATAATGTGTTTCAAGTTCATTTGATTTGCTGAAAGTTGTAGATAAATTTTGTGTTGGCAAAGTAGGTAAATTTCATATGATTTCAAATTTGGTTGCCATGTTAGACCCTACTAACCAATTACATGCTTTTAAATCAGTAGTAGATGCATGTAGATGTTATAGATGCAAGTAGTAGTAGAAATCCTGCTGCTTTCCTCCCTGGCAGCTCTGAGTGCCATGTCACAGAACATCACCATTTGGGTCAGGTCTGTACCTGAAGGGAACATACCTTGGCAAAAAGATCAGTCTGTACAATGGTGCCAGTGTAAACCAAGGTTTTTGTAGTAGCTATTATTATTCTATATACTTTTTTTGATTTCTGGTTGAAAACACCCTTTGAAGAAAATCTGTCATTGGCAATACCCAGTCTATCTTTTGTGCAGTCTTTCAAAAAATGTGTCATTAACTGTCTTTGTTAGATATGTTTTATTAGATACTAGATCAATTTTGGTAAACTGACTAGTTTTTGTCCAGCATGTACAGGTCTTTGAATACACATCCTGCACATGTATAGGACATTCTATGTACCTTCCTTTTCTGTGGGTTTTCACATGACATGGTAGGTAATTTGTGGATTTCTATATTGTGGTATTTTTGTTCTGAGGCTAAAAAGAAACCTGTTTTCTTAAATAGCCAAGAAAGAGCAGCAACTTCATTATGAGCTTGATGGAAGTGGTGGGTATGGTTCTGTAAAAAGCGGTGAAGTAGTATCTGACTAGCAAAGATATGGATGCTGTGAGAAAATATTAAAAGCACACTCTTAAATTTCATCTAATACTTGCACATGAAGGACTGATTCAGTTAACCACAGTTGTCCACAGGTACATCCTTATGTGTATAATTGTTTTCTGAAAAAAAATGGCAACCTAGCCCCTTAACTTCAAATTAATTTTGTTCAGAGCATATAAGCACTTTCAGAAGCTTAATGATTGTGCCTAGGAAAAGCATTGGCTAGGTTCTGGTCTGATACCATTATCCATCATTCATTCTGTATTGTTTTTAGAAATTTTTCCAGCAGTTTTAGAAGGCACAGTTTTTAATTTGTAGAGTGATTTTCGTCTTAAGCCTCCATCTTCACATCAAAGTCTTAACATTCTGCTTGCTTTCATGATTGAGGCAAATCTCTCTGGGAAATTTATCCCAGTATATATCTATCAGATAGGGTGGGGATTTTCTTTGCTCTCATAAGTAGATTATGTAAAAGGCCTAAATTGAGTCTCATTAGTGATGGGTATTGGAAGGCCAGTTTCCTCATTCCCTCTCCACCAATAAAAATGTTACTGCAAGCTCCAATATGCTTTTGTGATCTATTTTTTGTAGCTGGCATAAGTGAAGTACACTTTACAATTAAGTGTTACTCCCCACGATATCCACATGTTGTATAAATCACTAGCAGCCCTTATCACTCCCCTTTATTTTTCTAATTAGAAAGGTATTATCACCATCATCATCATCTTTACAGAAAAGTGTAATAGACAGGAGAGTGAAGAGGCTTCTTCATTGTGATTCCCTGGCAGAAAGTCAGCCCCAGATAATGACAGCTCCTGGAGCAGGGTGGTGGTCACTGGGGTACAGTTTGTACTGCTGAAACGTGCTGCCTCGCTGGGACGAGAGGGAAGAAAGGGTTTTACAAGAATTGCTCTGTGGCCAGAGGCAGCTGCTTAGTAAATGGGGCAGTATTTATTGTGAGGTGCATATAGCTGTTGTAATTTCTTGCCAAGGAAGTGAAAGCATAAACATTCAGCCAGATTTCTATTTATTTGTATGCAGTTCACGGGACTATGCAATCTGTTTGGGGCTAAATCACTGTGAACAGAATGACCATTTTTAGTTGCAAGACTGCTTCCTTCTCCATCATATTTCTTTAATTCCTCATTGCACTAGGCCTACTTTACTGCTTTGAATCCACCTAGTAGGTGACCAGTTTCCAGACAGATTTTTTGGACGTGGTTTTGTTTCAATTATAGTGAGACCCACTTTTTAAATAAAAAATCTGTTTGTGTGTTAAGCATATTTAGTGACTCCAGTGAAATCCTGCTTCAGCATTTCTTCCAATATTCACTTCAGCATTGCCACTGATATTTGAAGAAATAAAAATGTAAACACTAATGATATATCAAAGTCAGGCACTAGAAGTTGGTTTAAAAAATTAAACATTTGTTTTCATCCCTTCCTGTAATCTTCATTTTGGATACAGTGCATTTTGCTTTTTAATGAGTAACTTTTATGGTCTCACTAATATAAAAATTACTCATCTTTGAAACCAGCACTAGTCCATCTTCTCCTTAACTCTTCTGAGGACTGTAGCCTCAGTAGCTCGTGTTCATTTGCTCTCTTGTCTGTTGTCTTGTCTGTTTTCAGATTTAAGCCCACTTAAGCCCACCTAACCAGTTTGCTGAAGTTTTTTTTCTCATTAGTTGTATGTTCTAAATTATTTAACATTTAAAATGTGAAGCGCATGTAGTGTGCCTTGGGCTCATCTGGTGTAATTTGTATTTCTCTGTGATTTTCTTTTTCCAGCTAAAACCAGATGAGGAAAAAACCTCAGTGTCCTGTGTGTCATTGAACAAGAAAGTGAAAATGGAATCCAGAACTGATGTTCTCTTTTTAGCTTAAGCACAAATCAAGCCCAGGCTCAGATAAAAATGACCAACCCTAAAGGGTTGGGGGTTTTGCCATTAATATAGTGTCCTATTTTGTATCAACTAAACTAATTATAAAGAAAAATTATGTAAATGATAGCTTAGCATAAATGCTTTCCATTTAGCCTTTTACTTTGAGATTCTGTATTATTAATCTGACACTTTTGTGTCTCATCACAGTTTGACCAATGTGTCATAAAAGTATTAGCACATTTCTTGAAGCTGCATAATGTGTTTTTCTGTAAAAGCTAAGACTCTCAAGTGTGTACCGTATTAATAGAGAAGATCTGAAGGAGAATATAAAGCTGTGCATGCTGTTTTGGATTCTAGTAGATGAAAAATTCTAAGGACTTTGTATAGTGAAATTTTATCATCAAAAAAATTATCCATCTGAAATTATTTGCAATATCCATATACCATGTAGCTGTAGTTGTCAGATAATGCAGCAACCATTTAGTTCACTCCTTGACAAGCTTGGATGCATGACAAATGTCAAAATACAGTAAATGGAATCGAGTGGAAACTCCTACCCTGGGAGGTTCAATAATTCTGTAGTTTAAAATCAAAACTGTTGCCTAAAATTGCAATCCTGTGTTTGTGCCAGGACAGAATCTCACACTGTGAGTCAAGGTCATCCGATCTGCCAAAGTTCTGTCATAGTCACATTAATAATTTTCTTCATGACAGTTTGGGAGAATAAAATTTTAAACCAGGGTTTACAGGGCATCAACCTATTTATTCAAGTACTAATCATATTTGTTTTTACCAGCTGCTCAGGGTTGGAAGTTGCCTTTATTGATATTTGTGATACAGTATTTGGCTTGCAGATGATATATACATATATAGGCTATTCAATAAATCCTATTTCACTTTATGGTCAGTATTTTGTGCTCCTTCTAACAAAGAGTCAATTTCCAAAGAGTCAATAATACAGTTCTTGCAGTGGAAGAATTTTTACAGCAGTGTTCTCCTGCCTAAGCCCCTTACCTGTTGTACAACTGTCTACTGAAGAAATTTCAAAATTTCCCAAAACAGTCATAACTGAATAAGAAGGGAATGAAAAATTGTCGAAATAAAAGAGAGTATTAGAAAGAATATGCAGAAACAGACAAGCTTTTCTTTTGCTCTTCTTACAAAGGTTTTTATGCTCCTTTAAATATTTGTTTCATTTTCAGACCTGGCCTCGGGTTGAAAGTTTGTTTTACATAAATGATTTTTTTTTGCAGGGAAAA
>VWYI01020302.1:0-36935 GCA_013399455.1 Anthoscopus minutus
CGGTCAATTTCTTATGAATCTGTAATGGTAACTAGACAACCAGCAGGATGAGTTTTAGTTCCTGTTGTACAGTGTGAGTGGGTTTGTTGCAGTGAAATAGATGTTCTTATACTGTTCTAGAGAGGTACAGAGGTAGAACAGGATTGATTTGGGGTACACAAAATATGTAGGGATTTCTGGAGAAAACTCAGTGTTACATTTGTGTTGATGCCAGCTAAAAAGTCAGCAATATTTCTGTGGTCATGTTGTACTGAGAACAGAGCACAAAAGTACATCATGTAAAGTTCATATGTCCGATTTCAGCTGATTTGTTAGTCCTAAAACACTTGTGGTAGAACATTATTTTTGTACTTACTTTTTTTCTGTAAATAGTTTCTAGACAAGGTGAAAGACTGTATAATAGAGCTTTAAGAGTTATGCTATTCTGAGCAAATTTCATGAACTAATTATGGTAGAACACTGTGGTCTGAGAAATAATGTTCTTTAATTGTGTCTTTTCTTTTGGCTCCAGGAAGAGGAATGGTGTCATACCATGCACACAATAGCCCAGTCAAGTTTCTTGTAACAGCTACATCTATAAACAAGAAGAACAGAAACAAATTGAGGAACAGCCTCCCTCCTGGCTCAGAACCTAAGGATGATGACCAAAAGAACATTCTGCACAGTGAAAGACCAGGCTCTTCCCTTAGTAACACCCAGGACACTGCAGTTTGGCTGGGGGATTCAGTTGGGTCCATAGCACAAAGAAGTGACTTGTCATCATCTTCTGGATCCCTTACTTTGTCTCATGGCTCAAGTTCCCTAGAACACAGACCAGAGGACAGTAACATTTATGAGCTTTTGAAGGATCAAAATATCTCATTTAAAAGTAAAAGACAGAAATCTAAGAAAATGAAAGCAAGTTCAGTATTAGTAATTTCTGGTGGCCAAGGACACAGAAGAATGAACAAGAAGACCAAGCAGCAGCGACAAGATGAATTAGTGTCTTCAGTGATGGTCTGGCAAATCCCACTATTAAATATCTAACTGAACTAAATCCAAGATTGTTTTTGCTATTAAAAAAAGGTGTGATATCCTTTTCTGGCTAATGCTAACTTAGGACCCAAACAGATAGACTTTATAACACCTGGGAGCAATTTCAGTAGGATACTTGGATCACAGGATTAAGGGTGCAAGACAGTCTTCATATACTTAGAACATTCTGCAGTGTGAAGAATATTGGAAAATGTTTAGCTATTGGTGCTGTCTTTGATACTTAGAAAAAAAGGAACTGTTAGGGACTTTTAAATGGTTTTAGAATATCTTACCTTATTTATACTCACATTTATAAATATCTTAATTATGTTCTATAGCACTTAGGGAAGGCAAGGAAGGCATGCCTTGTCTCATGCTGGTTTCTGCTTACATAAATCAGTTGTTCCTACTTTTCCAAAGTGACATGTTGCATGGAACAGATTTTAACAGATTAGCAAATATTTTAAAATAAGTAGTCTAATGTGAGCTAATATTAATTTGGCAAGAATTACAATAGTTTAAAACTTCATTCCACAAACCAGAGTTTGGCTGGAACAAAACTGGCTAATTTGTTTATTTCAACATATTATATAGATTTTTTTTAAAATACTAATTTCTAATGCTCAGTATTATTAGAAATGTTGCAGTACAAAAAGCACATTAATTTTCTTAGTAGGTGCAATGTGTATGTGACTTGCTTTTGTTATACAGAAAGTTGCAAGGATGCAATGGCTTCCAACAAATAGAAAATACAGATACAGGGCAGCTGTGCATTGCAGTGCTGCTAACACATCCTCCCTTTGCAACTCAATATCAAAGCTAAACATGGATTGTAACATTTTTAAGGAGGCATGCACATCCAGTAAATTAATAATTTACTGTTATTAATTAAGTCATTAATTGGGAAGATATATACTAATATAGGAATATCTATAGGAAGTGCAGGTAATCACTCTAAGTCCTACATTAGCTGAGTTGTGCTATGTCCCCAGGCAAGCATCTATCAAATAATGTCACAGTGCAACAGCAACAGCAGAGATGTAGGTCATACTTGAGTGGTGAGAACTTCTTTTCACCCAGTTTCAGCAAAGTATGGTCCTGTGAATGGGTATTGGGAAAGTGGGGTGCACAGCTTCATTCCCTCAGATGGGCAAGTTGTTACTTTGGTACTGCTGAAAAGATTAATTCTGATCAATGTTTTATTCATGAATTGATGTATCTCCAAAGGAAACTTTGAATTTGGGGTTTGTACTGAAATTGCCTATTGCACTAATCTCTGCACATGTGAAATACAAGACAAAGGCTTCAGCTCATAAAGACATTGCTAGAAATGGTGATGAGACACATACTTCAGTCAAAATCTATTTAATGCAGGTAACCTGTTGAATAGAGACACTGGGAACTTTTCCCTCGTCAGTAGACTGAAATACAGAGAAAATAGAATCATTAAGTTTCAGTTTTGTTAAGAACTCTAATACTGTCCATCAGTTCAGTAAAATGCATTAAGTATATCTGAAGTAGAACTTTTGTCAGATGTATACATTGACTAGAATCAAATAAAACTTCTGGCTACTTTGGTGCCATTATTACTGCAGTAAGAGGGTGATTTCCCCTGAAATGTTTCTGCTACTTCTAATTTGAAGCCTTGATTCCACTGTGTTTTGTTTCAATCTGCCTAGTTTAAATCACTATCAACCATAATGGCAGTGTTTCCCAGCATGTGCCATTTCAAGGCAAACAGTACTAGAGACTGAGGTATTTTGTTGGATATAGCAGTAGGGTTGGGGGTTTTAAAATGTTGCTGAAATTTATGTTCTTAATTGTGCAGCTGATTTGTGTATGTCTAAAATTTTCAGTCTTGTCTGCTTTAGAAAGCAAACCTCTGTGAAGGTGACCCCAAAATCGGTGTGCAGGCTGACTGACCAAGTTTGACACAGCACTGGACTAAAATCAGGTCTTCCCTGATGCCTGACACCAGCGAGTGGGACAGAGGGAATGCTGGTAAAGGCAGTCTTTGCTTGCTAAGTGGCATCAAAATAGGGATTTCAAAATCAGGTATGCATCCTGATTTCGAAGGCTTTGCCAACATCCTCCATTGAGCCATAATAGCAGGGATTTCAATGAGTCACAAAGGATACTTGTTACAGATGGGATTGTAGGCTTAGGGTTTTCATTACCGTTTTGTACTCTTCTTCCATGTCTTTTGCTGTGTGTCTTGCAACTTCAGTTGAATATTGTCAGTGTTGGCATAGGATTAGTGTTGGCTTGAGTCCTGTTTGGGAAAAAAAAGAAAAAAGAAAAAAGCAGAGTGCCTCTAAGCCAGGCAGCTGGCAACATTTTCTCAAGCTTTTCTTCTTCTCTCTGACCTACTGCCTAGGCTCCCCTGGCTTGAGAGATCAAGGCAAGTTTCATTTTCTGTACTCTTCCATAGCTATGGCCCTGGGAGCTGCTCTTTGCCCATTGTGTGGAAGTACTACTTTGTGCAGTTTAATGTATTTATACTGAAAAACAAGTTAAAAGATTCTTCTGTGTATAAAGCATATATAATCTGGTATCCCTTGGCTACACTGCATCAAAAAGGCCACAGGTTTTATTTCACATGGTCTTTGGGCATGGTATTCCACATCCCTGCCTTCAGGAATGGAGAATCACATCTACTCCCTGATGGATCTTGATCACTAGGAGCAGTAAGTAGAGTCCACCACACACTCAACTGGAAATCTATGCATGGTGTTCTTACAGGATCCTCTAGCAGTAATTCTTGACAGTTGTAAAGAGACATTTATTCTGTCAGCTAAAAAGCAATGGTCTTCAGTTCTATCAATAGAACAGTAAAAACAGTACAGATCTGCTCTTCTGAAAGATGTTGGAGTTTTGCCAATGACTTCAGTAAGAAAAGAATGGGTCCCTCATTCTTTTCTCCTATTTTGAAAATACCTATCTATTTATCTTACTAAGGTGTAAAGCAAAAGAGAAGCTGCATGTCTGTCTTTAAAAAAAACATATTGTCATGAATTAGATTTTAGTAGCTAACTGAGCACAAGGTGCAGTGTTTCTGACATGAAACTTACTGGTATTACCTTACTATGAAAACAGGGAGGAACCAAAGTTTTTCTTACAGCTGGCAAATAGTCCTTATAGCTGTTGTAGAATGTGCTGCTCAGAGGTTGGATTTTACTTTCTAATACTGCTTTTCTAGATTAATAATAGTTATGAAAATAATAGGAAAAGAGGGGAGCAAATGTAACCACTACAATATATTCTATATATGTTTTCTAACACATAATAGTGTCTTTTGTAACATGAGCCATAAAACTTGTGTATTTATGTTCAAAGTATAAATTGAGGAAAATGTTGAATAAAAAATATGATAAAAATTAACTTCAGAAGAACATCTTGGGTTGTCATTTCAACTAGAAGGCTAGAATTTGGATCATGTGTTAATGAATAATATATAGATATATATTAATGGACTCATGCAAGAGAAAATAGCAAATGTAGTTAGTATGACAAAGATGATTTTTTTTAGCTTTATGTTTCTACAGTCTAAACGCCAGCAAATGCAATTTCTGAAAAATACGCAGTCATTTATTATAAGGTTTCATTACTGTATCAATGGACCCAAATTGTGTCTAAGCAGTTGAATTTCTACTATGCTATGTGGAGTAAGCACCAACACTTGGGCATCATGCATGCTGCATAAAAATGAGAAGCATTAATTTTGAAAATGAGTATTGCAGAGCAAAGGCTTTAAGAGAGGAAATTAATTTTCAGTTGCTAACAGGCAATTCTTTCTAATTAATCTGCCCTAAAGGATACATACATAATCCCATGATTGTGTTTAAATATGGAGACTTGTATTTATAAGACTTGGCAATAGCCTTTTCAAGTGTACCTGTGCTAGTATAAACAAACAAGAGGAGTTACTGAGAATTCTTTGGTTGCTAGGAAAGTCTGTCTTTTTGCTCCTGGCTGTATTCCAAATCTCTTTAATACATGATTCTGAAGAACATCATTTCATATGAGTGCAGGATACCTGTGCACACCTGGAGACAGATTCTGTCCCAATGGGAATTTGCAGTTCATCATTTATGGTGACAATCTGAGGGCTAAAATTGCTACCTGCCTCTTTGAGAGAGGCCTGAATGTTGGGAAGGGTTTCCTGAACTGTGGTTCAGTGCTTAAATTTCACTGTTCCTCTCTCTTCTGTCCTATTTAATTTTCTAACTACATATAGACAAATTTATTTTTTTAAAATGCATTTGCAGGTGAGAAATATCAGTCATTTTAAAGATGCAGCTGTAATGGAGGGTTCTGCATGAGTTAGTCTATACTGCAATGAGTGATACCATGGAGCTGATAACACTATTTTTAGATTGCTTTACATAGCTTCATAGTAATAATACTTCACATAATAATAGTCTTGTTAAGAAGGCAGATTAGTATCTGTAGCTAGGAAGAAAATCAGTTGAAAAGCATTTGCCTGACTTGAAACTATATCATGAGTCTGTAAATGCACACAGATTAAAGCCATTGCTGCTCTCTAAGCCCATGATTAGTCCTTTAAACAATCTCCTCCTTGCAGGTGTCCTGTACATGAGGTGGTGGAAAATGTCTGTGTGAGTAAACCAGCTAGGACTAGGGCAACAACTGGAGCACTGAGCTGTGATCACAGATAGTAGCTGGCTGGCTGGAGTAGAGCCTGGCCTGGGCTGCTCCTGTCAAACAGCACTGGCCAATCCACTTACCTGCTATATTTTAGGGACTGATTAACTATGTGGATGTAAATTGTGTGGTGCCATTTGCAAAATAGGCTTTCTGTCTAGTTTTTTGATACCGATGCAGCCTTGCATATATCCATACAACCTTCATCCTATGGGATGGTTGCCTAACAGTCTGGAACTTGGGACCTGTCAGGAGATAGAAATACTTACTAGTATAGACTTGACATGTACCATACAGGTATCAAGATGATATGAAGAATGCCTCCTGTAATTTGGGATGATTCATGGCTTGCACCATGCCACAGCTCAAAATTCAGGTCTACTTCCTATAACTTTTAAGATTTAGGGGGCTTATACCTGTATGCAGAATCTACATCATGTTTCCTCACAAATGCAGCATGCACACTGCCAGATCTATCTGCTATTCAAGTTGAGAAATCTAGCTCGGCATTTTTCAGAATTAGTTGCTGCTGCCTTGTAATTGTGTTTATTTGATTAATAGCATTTTCTTTAAAGACATGCCCAGCTACCAAACTGCCAGAAAGACTTTTTCTCCTGAAACAGAGTCAACAAAGCAACACTGAAACAGCTTCAGATGAAAGGATCTGAAAATTTCCTAGCAAATGAAGATTTACTGTGTGACTGCATTTGAAATGCAACAATGCCGATATATGACCAAAAGCGCTTCAAGTGCTTTGGCCAAGCTCCATAAACCAAACTATAAAGCAGTTAGTCTTTCACAGCATGACCTTCAAAGGTGTTCAAAGGGATTCTTTTCCTCCAGCAAAACAGGTCTTGACAGCAGAACTGCAAGTTCTACTGTCGTACATATTGTTATACTCCAATGATAATCACAGTTATCATTAGTGTGTGTCCCAACCTACAAGATGAGCCAGAACACCTAGGATTAAAATGACACACCTTGGGGGAGATGACATAATTGTAAAAATCTACTGGAAATACAATTTCAGGAGTATTTTGACATCAAAAGGTTCAGCTGAGCCTCCAGAAGAATTTTCTCAAAGCACTGAAGCACCTGATTTCCAATGAAACCAATGTATCTTAAATGCCCAAATGCAGATAACGAGTGTGGTTTTATATTCAAAAAACTTAGGTACAGAGTTAAAGACTGTTCATTTTTCCTTTCTCTTAATCCACATTGGAGAAAAACTCTGTGGGTTTCAACTTGAGCATCAGGATCACCTTCAGTGTGGGTACAAAAACTGCATTTTCTCACACCTTCAACTTGTTTAAATCATTTCCTGTGGGTTTTTCTGGTTTGCTCTATCTGTGCATATCTCAAATTGCAGAACACACCTGCCAGACTACAGTAACTAAATGCTTTTTAGTGTTCCCTTTCTAAGGAGATTTTTTTTTTCCTGTAGAGTTGGGTAGCACAGATTGCATGCATTAATGAGAAGGATTACCCCCAAGATTTGTAAGAGCAACTTCTGCAATGTGGTTCAGAGCAGGCTGTGATGCTTTTAATCCTGATCACAAGCAACTGACACCATCAGTTAACTTAAGCTGCATCTGCACTGCTGAACTGCAGAGCACTTCAGAGGTTACAGACACGCACCATGAGGCTGCATCAGGTGGGGTCCATGTGCCAGTCCTTTCCTTGCCTTTCAGGGGATCAAAGCTGGCTATAGCCTACACCAATATATGGTAACATTCCATATGGCATTTGGGGAGAAATGTACAGATAATGAGGTATTTTGTTCACAGGCCATAGTCATAGACACATGTAGTTGAGACAAACTGTGGGAACAATCTGTGGCTGATTAAGGCTGGGAAGAGATGGCTGGATAAATTCAGCAATGTAAAGAGCAAGGGCAGACTTTTTTTTTTCCCAAATTATTTTGAATTTTAATTTTAGCAAATTAAGGGATGATGTGCACATTTTCTCAATTGTTCATCTAAGTAAATGCTGTGTATTCCCCATCTTTTAACCTTGTCAGATGCTTTCAACTTTATTAAAAGCTCTACCTATTCACAACACTCTTTTGGGCGGCAGAAGTCTGTGGTAATAAGGTCTTTTTTTTGATGCTGGTTGCTTTATCTTAAATTAAAACCAATATTGATTTATCTGTGGTGCACGGAAGTATGCAAGCCAACACTGAAGAAATCTTTATGATTTGTTTTTCATTGCAGCTATAAGGCTGTATCTGCTACAAGCTGATAACTGTCATGGTGCAACCAGCACTTTTCTTCCTATTCTACTGTCTGGGCATATTACAGGGATGTGTGAAAATAATACAGTAGATCAGCTTGGCACTGCATCAGATGTATACAACATATAATGTGTAACATGTGTACAGCATGTATAGGTTCTGTAATCCAAATATAAAAAATGTATTTTAGGGATCTTTGCTCAGCAAAAATACAGTAATTATTTTGTCTGTTCCAGCAATAGCATCAAAATCCTTGAAGCTGTTGTATTACAACACCAAGAAGCATTTCACACGGGAGTGTTCAGCTGTTAAACACAGGATGAGCAAAAAAAGTCAGGTTTTTTTTCTCTGTTCTGTTTTGGTTTTACATGTTGGCTTCTAGGCATGAAGCAGATCTCTGGGTACTGTAAGGAACATAGACATCATCTGCTACCACCATGTATCTGATACTCCAGTAATCTATTCAAAGAAGGAATACCAGCAAGTTTCAACTATTAGAATTTTGATGCTGCAACATTTATTTTTTCAATACATCCTTGTGCCAATCTAAATTTTTTTTAAAAAATAATCCCAACAAAACAACCAACCCAGAAAACTAAGAATAGCCTATCAACAGTTTTGCATGTGCAAAGACACTGGAAGCAAGTCTATGCAGATATACCAGTGCTGCCTAGTGTGCTGGGCATGTGATGGGCTCAGAGAGCAAAGGCTGCAAACCCCACCTAATAAGTTGGGTAAATAATTGAGCATGGACCCATATACAGCCCCATGCTGCCATGGGTGCACTATCTGCAGGACTCTGCTTACTAATAAGCTAGCCTGCATATACTGTGAGCTATACTCTGAGCCTATTATCTAGGAAGGCTTAAAGCTTCTTGGTTCATAGGATATAGAGTGAATATTTCATCTGGATAATTATTTGGTTAAATTATTCCTAACCTCCTGAAATGAGAAGTTCTTCCAAGAATCAACCACCTGAGACTGGGATGATTAGTTTTTGGTGCAACCTACTGGCTAATTTTGGCTGAGGAGCTGTGCATTTTCTCCAGTTACCACGATAGCCCAATCCTGCAAGACAGCCTTTGAGCTGGGAATGGCAGCAATGAAGCTGCTGATGCAGCTAGTGGGAGAAGGAAAATACATATATTACCTTGCCCTGGAAGAGCATGGCCTTGATAAACTCTGAGCAGATGTGCTCTGGGTCAAGATGCTATTTGGTGACCCTATCATGAGAAAGGCATTCAGTACTATTGCCTGTTGCTGCACAGGAGATACTGCAGTATTATGCCTTCTAGAAGGAATACTTGTTTTGCCTAATGTGGATTAAACAGAAAGGTGTGTGAGATGAAAAAACCTTCCCACTACTATTTCTTCATTTGGATTTTTTTTCTTTTATTTTTAACCAGAAAAACACTTAATAAAATTCTTTTGTTCCAAACTGTGTTTCGTTTTTACTACTGAGCAGCACCAGTAGTACATGAGAGACACAGGGCATGGGCTGCATATCCAGAAGGAAGTCTGCTGTATGTGACTCGGCAGGGGCCACCTGAGATTTCAGGGACAGGGCACAGCAAATGCTTCCCTTTCTGCCTCAGCACTCTACTGTTGCTGCCCCAGGCTAACTGCCCCTTGCAAAACACAGGATCTCATCAAGTTCTGATGGCCAGTAGCAGCATTAAAATAATCTATTAGTCTCCTTGAATAGTTGTTGCATCAGCTGGGCTACAGAATGCATGCCAGGCACCAAACTATGTATCATGTAAACTGTGTAAACCTGATTTCTTTAGGACAAGATCTTTTCTACACTGGGACAATGATTCATCTCATGTAATTTAGGCAGTTAAAAATTGTCTACAGCTGTACCAATCTGACTTTATGGCTAATGGAGAAAAATAAGAAATACTGAAGGATGATTCACCTCATCCTGAGATAAGATGTCAAAGATAGGTGAGAAAAATTGCCTTTCAGACATAGTTATTGCTGTGCATTAATGATAAATGGAGCCTCGGGAACTCAGGTTAAGTAGGGAAATCAAGCGACTAAAACTGACTTCTACAATGCATGTTCCATTATTTTCATCACCTCTAGTTCTAAGAGAAACTAATTGATGAGCAGCCTTATTCTCCGTGGCAAGTGTCCTGGCTTATAATCCACAGAGTTCAGTATTTTGCAAAAGTTATGCTAAGAGACCAGCAACTCCTTTATACTTTTTTTTCACTAATGGGTTTAATGAAAAAGAGGCATGGGCAACTCTGAAGAATTGGTGGGAAGAAAGTAGACTGAGTTACTAAGTTAGGGAATTGCTGCCCAAAGCTGAACTTTCATAGAGCAGAATTGAGGTCATTCTACTTGATCTGCTTCTGGCAATGTTCAGTGAGGGCAGAGGATGAAGCCTGCAACAGCCAAGTGCTACTTGACTTCTCACGCTAGGATCTCCATAAGAACTGGATTTTGTATAGGTCTTCTGCTGGCTCCAGCTATGGGGGCAAGTATGGCCCATAAAAACACAATATGCTACTTCCTACTCATCACTGCTTTTCAAATTGTCTCCACAAACTGTAAGTCAGACACTTCTATATACACTCATACTGGAATGTGATGTGGCAATTAAACCTGAAGAGAAGCTAAGAAAAGCCAGTGGTGGTTAAAATTATCATGTATTCAGAAAGCATGAGTCAGAATGATCTCATATGATCTCAGATATTCTGCTGCCACGGTCACATAACGCTCAGCAGTATGAATAGAAGTCAAGCACCTTAAGGAGAGACAATACTCCACAGAGAACTAGAACAAGAGAGATCTTAAAAGTGAAAATAATTTCCCATAGCTGTATCAGTTGTCTAATTTTAGTGTCATCTTGAGTTATATAGTATTTAAAGTAACATGAAACAGCAAGAATATTAATTCCTGATGTCAGAGAAAAGAGTTATTTCTGGCAGGTTTTAATGGATCTGCTGTATCACATGGAAATTTCTTCCAGCTAGCCAGGAAAAAAAAACCACATACAAAACTTATATTCTAATCTTGTAATGGACCCAGTCAGAGGACAGTGACAAATTTGTAGTTATGTTAAAGCCACATGTTGTGGTTACTGTCTCTTCTAAGACCCTGGCGACACTTTATGATTGTTGCTTTCCTATTCTATAGCACCCAGAAGAGCGCTGCCTCTCTCACTCGAGATAAAACTCAACCTCTGCTTGAACACCAGCCTTCTGGTTAAGGGCTGTGTTGAAGTCAGTGCTCAACATCAGTGGAGCCAAGGGTTTTAAGTGCTTACAGTTACCCAGAACTGCATGCAAGCACTTTAGTTTATTAAGTGATAAGTCAACATATAATCGTTTTTAGCACAACTGATGTCAAAAAGTAAAAGCAATGGGACAGAATGAAGGAGACGACACTCAACCACACTTAGCCATCACAACCATGATGCTGGAAGAACATAGAGCTGCAATGGCCACACTGCCAGCACAAAACCAATTAATTGTCAAGTTAATTTGAACAGGAGACGGTAGTAGCTTTTCAAGTCTGCTTAGGAGTGTCTCCCAAGGCCAGGGGCCACTCACTGGGCACTGCAGTGGAACCAGTCTGACAGGACCCTGGAGTCAGTGGAGAGGGAAAAAGAGAAAACCTGCATATGAATAGTTTTGAGGCAGCAGCATCGCAGGAAAACTATTATCTTACACACACAACATAATATATCCCAGCACCAGGAAAGGGTCAGAAAGACTAGGGATATGACAGCATGTCTGCTGTTTTGGCAGAAATCAAACTGCAGTCTGCCGTGTGACTTGAGCTGGGTTAGGTACCACTGCCTGTGTCGGGAGCAGACCCAGAGTACAAATAACATAACTTGGAAGAGCTTTTTAAGAAACTGCTGAGGGTCTAATTCTGGGAATCCTGATGAGAGACTCAGCTTTGAAACGCAGGAGAAAATGGGACCCCGGTGCCAACTGCACCTGGCCTCCACGGCGCTGTTCATCCGCCGGCGGACACCTGCATAGCCCAGAGGCTCCGTCTGGCAGCGTCCCCGCCGCCTCCCGCAGCGAGCAGGCGGTGCCGGGGCCGCGGGCCCTCGGGGCTCCAGCCGGGGCGCAGCGCTGCGGCTCCTGCGGCAGAGCCCCCGGCCCTGCCTCACGCAGGGGAACGGCGCCGCGTACCCCGGCACGGCTGCCTTTACCCCGGTACAGTTCCGCGGCCCCGCCCGGAGGTGAGGGAGGACCCGGCGCTCCCCGGCGCCACACGGGGGGAGTTTCTCCTCAGCGCGGGCAGGTGGGGTCGCTCCACCGCCCGCCCCGCCNCCGGCTCGGCCGCTGCCCCTCGCCGTAGCCGCCTCGACAGCAACAGGTCCGTGCCCGCTCCTCCCTCTGCCTGCCAGGCGAACAAAGGGGCTGAGCGCGGCCCCGCGCCCGCCCGGCCCCTCCGCCAGCCCGGCCCCTGCGCTTCAGCCATTTGCCTTGCCTGGCATCGCAGCGCCGCTCCCACCCGCCTTCCCGGCCTCCCCCGCCCGTTCCCGCTGCCTGGGCGAGGCGCCGGGGCCGCTTCTATGCTGCGGGAGCTGTCGCGGAGCGGTGCGGGGCTCGTCGGCCGCCGCCGAAAGGTGAGCGGGGAGGCAGCGGGACGGGAGCGGGGCCGGGGTCGCGGAGTCTCCGGGGAGGGCTGGTGCCGGTGTCTGCCGATATCTGCGGTGAGGACCGCGACGCGCAGCCACGGTAGCCGCGTGTGTGTGAGGGGGGTTGCTGCAGCACTGTCAGGTTTAACCGTGCTCTGTTCTCTTTCCTCTGGTCCCTTTAATCCACCTCCCCCGGGCAGCGGGGTAGCCGGGCAGATCTCCATATCACTTCTCCATATGTCGCAGAGGAGCCAAACCTGATGCCTGCGTATTTTATTTTTTTATCCTGCTGACCTATTAAAAATCTAAGTGACTCTTTACGCTAACGTTTAAGGATGTGTAGCAGCAGGAGATTGCTTCCCGCTATGAATTCTTCATGGCGTGCTACCCCATCCTACTAAAAGCACACGCGAGCCCTGGGTGAATATAACGCATGCAGGATTTTGCAGAGTGGAAGATGCTTCAAAAAACTTGTACTGAATTTCAGTAGGTACGTTTTTATGTCTGGTGCTTTAAAGCAACAAAAAGCAGACTCCTGAACCCAAACTTAGCACAGAGAATGATAGTATTAAATCCTATAGCCAGCTTTTTTCACCCATCAAGAAAAAAGAAAACCCTCTATAAATAATAATATTCTGTAAAGCTTTTCTACAGCAATTAAACCAAACAATAGAAAACTGGAGCAAAAAGCTAGGAAAAAAAGTAGGGCAATAAAAAATAGAATAGCAATAAAATAGAACAATCCTACTGTATGATCTGAGGAGCAGAAGGGCTTCTCTGTGTTCCAGGGCTTAACCATCTGTCTCCCAAAAAAGAATTAAGTGGAATGTTTGTGGAAAATAATAATTAAATTGTCACTAGTATTGAGAAGGCAATATTTCCTCCCTTGTTTAACTATTTGGCTCATCCCATTTGTTCTGTGTTCTCTGTTTCCCAGGGCCCATCACACAGCATTTATTCACTCTTTAATTAGGACATCCAGTGCATGCCAGTGGGATGCTCTGGTCATCCACTGCTAATGGCACTGTCTGATGAGAACCTTCCAAGAGCCAAGGACTGTTCCCGTGCCTGCCCCAGCTCCTCTGTGCTCTGCACGACTCCCTCCTGGCAGTGGTGCCACTGAAGTCAATGGTGTTATGTAGAAGCTGAAGTTTGCAGGATTACACCTTGATAATATCAAAAGGCTGAAACCTGTAGTAGCTTCCTTTCTTCAACAAATGCTGTGTTTGCATCACTTTTCAATATAACAAATAGTCCAGAGAGATGGACAGACTTGAAATGTTAATAAATATTAGAGTACCATTATTTGGCAGGAACATTTGCTGAAAGTCATTAACTGGCTTTACTACGGTAAAGCAGGATTATAGTATTTAGGGCTGGCCTAGGTTACCATAGAGACGACAGTGTGGTGAGATGACTGCATCCAGATCCTACTTACCAGGAGTTTCAGCGTCCTGTAGTGTCCTGTTGCAAGAGGATATTAGGGGCAACTGACTACTACAGAAAGATATAATAAAACATGAAAGGAAATCCTGCAATTTCTTTTAAGATAGAATTAGACTTTTTTTTAATACTTTTGTTTTTCTTGGTGGGATCCTTTGTGGGTTTTGCAGGGATGACAATATACAGCATTGCACTTGGGAGCCTGTTTCTTGCCTTTGAACAGAAGGAGAGAAATCAATTTATACCACTTCACATCCTTGAAAATACCCATTTACAAAATGAGCTCATTTTCATCGTATTTTATCTCATTAGCCTTCTCAGGACATGACAATTTTGCTCCTGGTGGTTTATTTTTCAGTAAAATTGTCATAATCTATTGTTTGTGCTTCACATTTGGTCTCAGTGTTGTTTTGTCAGCGAGCAGGCATGATTAGTTCTTTTCGTTGGAGAATTACTTTATAGCAGTTTAGGATTTGTCAACCAGTTTAACCTCATGTGTGACTGAGCTCTCATTGAGCAGGAAGGGACCTTGCTCTTTCCCTAGCCTGGGCCATACATTCCTGCCTGATTCCCTGTGCCAGAACTCTTCACCATGTGACAACACAGTGAATGGACAGAGATTTTGCCTTCCTCCTGCAGTTAATTAAGCAAGCACTCAGTTTACACTGCAGATGTTGGCATTACAAGTGGCTAGTCCTGTGAAGAGAGTGTTTAAATCTGTGTGTAACTCTCTGCAGGATCACAACCAATTAGTTGGCAATGCTGCACCCCTTTCTTCATCCCAAAATGCTTCTTGGATGCTAACTGGCAGTTTTGGCTTTGGAAGGATTACA
The DNA here is from genome assembly GCA_013399455.1 of Anthoscopus minutus. Lineage (NCBI taxonomy): Eukaryota > Metazoa > Chordata > Aves > Passeriformes > Paridae > Anthoscopus > Anthoscopus minutus. Next base: position 14,798 of record VWYI01020302.1, read on the forward strand.
AGACTAGGTCAGTATTGTATATGGGGGATTGAGTGTTAACACAAAGAAAAACTGGCTAGGTTTTTTGTTTTTTGGAATTAACATTTGGTACTTCCCAGTTTCTTTCTTATACCTCCTCAGCGAGGATGGCAGAAATTCATGATTGCATAAGTTAGTTTATTTACTGCAAAACAAGCATGAGAAAAAGTCCAGTGATTCTACAGATTTTGCACCGTGTATCAAGGGGGAGAAGAGAGATGTGTCACATAAATGCTTTTTGGGTGTGATATTTCACAAGCTGCCAGTGCTGTGCCTCTGGCTGAAACAGACAGGTTGGCAGCCTTTCTTAACTCACCTGGAAACGTGCCAGAAACCACAATCATTCTATAGAAATCAACATGTATTGGTCAAGCAGCTTCCATGCTCTTACGCTGTCTATCACAACATGATTTGCATTAATTGAAGTTACTCTACATTTACGAGTTCCTAGATTAGCACAAGGTCTTTGTTGTTTTTCTGGATGCTGACTCCTCCAGGAGTACTTAAGGAGCTAGGTAAATTGTGCATCTCAGCTTTGGATATCTAACTGCTGGAAGGCTTCTGGACTTCTGAATCATTTCAGACTATCAACCTGTCAGAGTTATACAATAGTTTTGGGGTTTTTTTCTTGAAAACAGTTCTGCTTTTTTCTCTTTCCCTCTTTCTTGTAAGCAGATTGAAAAAACGGGCCCTAAGCTCTGGAAATGAACTGTTATCTCTGCAACCCATGTTTTAGGTGTTAAGACAATAAGAACTAAAAGCCAACCCTTTGCTATAGGAGTGGCATGTAAAAACAAGTGTTCTGATTCCATCAGTCAAAGACAAATCTGTTCATGGGAGAGTTTTTCTCTAATCCTGTAGCTTTCTTTCATCTTTCCTTTTACTGCAACTCACTGCATTGCTTTAGTTCATAAAAAAGTTCCGTTTACATTTGTCTGTACAGTTGTGGTGGATTAACCCTGGCTGGACGCCACATGCCTACTAAAGCTGCTCTATTACTCTCAGCTGGACAGGGGAGAGAAAATAAAATGTAAGCCTCATGGGTCAAGATAAGCACAGTGAGCTATCATTCACCAGTTACTGTTATGAGCAAAACAGAGTTGACTTAGGGAAATCAGAGTAGGAGAATGAGAAATAAACCCAAATCTTAAAAAATATCTTCCCACCATACTTCTCTTTTTTCCAGGCTTAACTTTACACTTAAATTCTTTACCTTTCCCCCTCTCTCAGTGGTACAGGGGTACGTGGACTGGGCATTGTGGTCAGTTCATCACGTTATCTCTGTTGCTCCTTCTTCACAATCTTGCCCTGCTCCAGCATAAGAGAACCTTCCACTGGAGAAGGTTCTCCAAAAAATTCTCCTGCATACGTCCTTCCCATGGGCTGCTGTTCTTCACAAACTGCTTCAGCATGAGTCCCTCCCGTTTGGTATAGTCCTTCAGGAACAGATTGCTCCAGCATGGGTCCTCTGTGGGGTCACAAGTTTTGCCAGCAAATCTGCTCCAGTGTGGGCTTCCCACAGTGTCATGGCATCCAGAGCATCCACCTGTTCCAGTGTGGGATCCTCCAAATCTCTGCTCCACCATTAGCCTCCATGGGCTGCAGGGGCACAGCTGCCTCACTGTGGGCTGCACCACGGGCTGCAGGAGAAGCTGCGCCAGTGCATGGTGCACCTCCTCCCTCTCCTTCTGCACTGACCTTGGAGCCTGTGGAGTTGTTTCTTTCACATCCTCTCACTCCTGTCATCTCTGGCTGCAGTTTCCTCCTGCGCAGTAACTTTTTCCTGTTCTTAACTCTGTCATCCCAGAGGCACTACCACCATCACTGATGGGCACTGCCTTGGCCAGTGGAGGGTCTGTCCTGGAGCTGGCTGGCACTGGCTCTATCAGCCCATTGGGAAGATTTTGGCAGCTTCTCACAGAAGCCACCCCTACAGCCCTCCTGCTGCCAAAACCTTGCCATGCAAACCCAGTGTAAGAAATCCAGATGCTCATGAAGTTAATGGGAAATTTGAGTACATTGGGGTTGAGATTTAAAGTGGTGTCAGACTCTGTCTTTATCAAAGTTCTCTGTGGAACTTAGGTGGCAGTTTCTAGTTGCAAGCTACTAGCGCAAGCCTTGTTCTTTTCAAAGCCATGGAAGTGAGCAGTACACAAACATACCTCTTCAATTATAATTGATAATTGAGTTTTGAAGTTTTGTTTCCACAGTAGATGCAGGAATAGTAAAAGTCATTTGAGTGTATTGTATTGTGAGCTTTGGAGTTTGTCAGTGCCATATGTCCCAAGAAGTTTTAAATTTTGTTATAGGAAAATGAGGGCAAAGACGGTTCATGTGCTTTCATGTGATAAAATGCACTGGTGCTGCTTCTTGTTGTTCAGAATTAGGTCTGTATAACTCATTCTCTGTGATAGAAGTCCTTTGAGATAGGCAGGAGATTTGGAAGAATCTGTTAGTCCAATACCTGGACAGTATTTCTGCCAAGACATTTTGCAGCCTTTTGGGAAATAAATACTTGGATTGTACCCCCAAAATCAGGCAGCTTTTCACCTGACAGTGGCTGAAAAGCCTCAGCATCTGCTTTGAGATGCTGTTGATATGTATCTAAAATACTTCCGGTCAGAAGCAACCAAAATTTAGACTTTGACTGAAACATCAAAATCTTTAAATGGTCAGAACCACAAACCAGGACTCCTGAATCTAAGCTTTTTCTCAAGCCTCCTAAATCAATCTCACAACTCCCAAACATTTCTCTGTCATGCATTCTGATGTAAAAGTCTTACTTCTTACTCCTTTATTCTGTAGCACTTGAAAATGACAAGTTTAAATCATAGATTAGTCAGACATACTATGTCTTTACTTCTACTCTGTGCCAAAAAGTCCAAAAGCAGATAGGACAGTCCTGTGATCATTATCACCCTTCGTGGTTGTGTTGGCAGTCTGTGTGTCTCTTCAGAAAGAGCAAGGATCATTTTGGGGAAAGAGAATCCCAAAGTGAAAAGCAGCATGTACATTTCTTCAAGGTATTCTAGATGATCTATTTGACACCTGCTTTTCCATCAAGGCCATTGGCCGAAACAGAGAAACCGAATAGATGTGAGATTAGTGCTCTGAGCAGAACAGCCTTTTGACCTAATTCATCCAGAAGTTACTGGCTTGGTACAGGAGTAAAATTCTTTGGCCTGTTCTTGCAGGAATAAGATTATATAACCAGGCACTCTTTTCTGTCTCTTTAATTTAGACACCTGTCTGCCTTGTTCAATGGAAAAAAAACATAGTGAGAGGTACTGAATTGCCTGCTCTAAATTCTTTATGTAAAAGTTGAGCTTAGTCAGAGAAATCAGTGCCAGAAAACCTTTGCCTGAACACTCAGGCTTAGCATATGAAATTCATATTTATAGAAAAAATGCTATGCATCCAATGCAGAAAGTGTCAGGCCAAGAAAATAAGAATATTTTAATAGAAACCTATTTTATTTCTGTCTCAGAATGGTCAGCAAGTGTTATCTGCTACTAATGTAAACAGCATGCATTACACTCAATTTTTTCTTCTTTCTCTGTTTAGTTCCAATGATTACATAAAGTCATTTCATTCTGTTAAGCCCTCAGTTGCATCATTGCTGCTAAAAGCATTCCCATTGTTTGGTAAAATCTGGGCTACAGGTACTCCTGATAGTAAAGGCCATAAAAGTAGCTATGACTGCAACATGCATTTCTGCTTTGAGATTAGCAGAAGTGTTTTTCAATCCTAGCACAAGCCAGAATGGCTTAGATCTCCAGGCAATAAAGCTTATCCCTGATCTGCTAAAGGCAATGGGAAGAAGTATGGAAACTTTGCTTTTGGCAGGGAGCAGAACCCAGATTTCTTCTTCGTCACCCTCAAAAACGTAATTTATCATTTCTCTGAAAAGTAATACTGCTTTAGTCTGAAGGAGAGTAACCCTTCTTTCATAGACTTGATGGTTTGGGCACTTGGTTTCAGGGGTTTTAGCCCTGTCAGGCAAAGGAAGGGATCATGACAAGTTTCCCATGGGCCTTGGTCAGAATTCTAATTATTGTACAGAAAGGCAAAGTAGCAGCAAGAGTCAGTATTGGTATCTTTTAAAATAATTTAGGTCTGTTTTGCAGAGGATTCTGCGCTGAAGAGCCTAAAGCAAGAACTAAAGTCCCCTGATTGCACAAGCTAAGCACTTTATCACCATGGTCTTTGGTACTTTTCTACTGGCTAACCCTTGGTACGTCTCATGTGCTGATTTTCGAGGATCCAAATCAGTTGGCACCTAATTGTACCCATCCAAACATATGTGTGCAGAACCTGTGTTTATGTTCCAGATTCCCTTCCAGGAGCTAGTTACAGGTAGATCAGCAGTGCTGTGCAGCTCAGGCACACAGCATGGGTCCCTCTTGCAGGAGAACTAGGAGGTGCATCCCACCCACAAATCCATTCTGTGTGGGAATATGGCCCTATGTCTATCCACCTTGGTCTGATTTTCATAAAATAAATAAAAGAAGTCAAACTCCTATGAGTCACCTAGTAGGTCGCAGTTACAGGACCAGTAGCATTTCTGCCATAGCAAAGAGAAGTCATTGCAAGCTGATTCCTTTCCTTCTTTCAGATTAGAGCTGTCATGCTGGAGGTTTTGCTCTGCTATCTGATCTGGCTGTCTTAGGTCTTAGATCTTTGCTGCATTGCCAACTGCCAGATAAACCTGCCCTCAAAGTCAGCCTTTGCCATGTTTAGCACTGTGGTGGGTCTCTCCATATTTGAATTCTGTCCAAAGTCTGTGTAGAGACAATGTCAGCAGGAACCTGGAATTTTTCTTGAAATCAAACTACTTGTAATATAATTTTTAGTTGCAGCTAGAATGATTGTAAACCTTAAGTTTAAAGAAGTATCAGCAAAGAAAGCCTATATGATCTCTATAAATGAGAAGGGTGCCGTTCACCATGTATCTAAACGACTTCTGCCTTTCTTAGCATCTCTTTGTCAATAGTGAAACTTCAGTTTCTAAAAGTGGGGCTTTTATTCTCTTAAGTACCAGATCTGGAGTTTGTCTGGGAAAAAAATTGTCATTATTGCCTCCTCTAGAAGTTTTACTTTCTTTTCCTAGGTATAAGTCTCAGAAAAATGCGACTCTCTGCTTCCCTTTGAAGTCTGTTGTTACCTCTCACATTCAGTCTTTCTCAATCACAATGATGATTTTGGCAGATTTCTGGCGCTTTGGGCTCTTTAATCTGTATGTCCTTTCCACAGTGATATAAAAAACAAAATCTAGTTTTATCTTAGAGCAGGAATTTAATTTCCTGCAAAAATGTTGCCCCATCTTATGTATTAAATGCAGTACAGAGGAGATGTGTTGGAAGAGTACAGTACATATATGGAGATTAAGTGCTGTTCTAGAATGCAAAACCAAGACTGACTCTACTTTGATTTTCACAAGTCTCTGTCTAAACTAATTTGCTGGTTTGCTTGACTTGGCTTCTCAGTAGATATTCTCCTTCTTTGTTAGTACCAACATTGCCAAAGTGTTCGTAGAGACTTTGAATATGTTAGCAATTTGTTGACAATACAGTTTAATACTGAAAAGCATTTTTGCCATCAACATTACCACATTACAGTACATTACACATTAATGCTTCAATGAGGCTTTTAATCATCACAAGCTGATGTTTTGCTTCTAGTCAGTGCTTCTAGTGTATGGCAGTTTCCAGAATTTAAGGTCAGAAAGGATTTCTAGATCAGCTAGTCTGCTCCTGTCAGATTGTATTTACCTTTGCTTCTGGAGTGCCTTCCAGCAAGGCACATACTCAAGATCCCTTTCATCATGTCGGAATAAGGATCTTCCCATGTCGAAATCCAAGTCGAAGGAAGCATCTTGCCTCCTACATGAAACATAATCCAGTATTGACAGAAGTATGTGGTGGGATAAAAATGTGTGTTTCTCCTCCATGGGATACTTCTTTGTCTTTGAGTATTAATACCCTGACAGTTTCCTCAGTCAGGATCCTTCTGAGCTGAATGTACTTTTTGGGTTTTATTCTATAGATTTCCTTGAGCCCAAACTTCACTCTCCCCATCAATTATGGTAAACTTTAATTAACCACAATATGCTCTAGCAGTTTTGGTTTTTTTTCCTTTTTTTTTTTCTTTTCCCTCAGTAGCGTAAATCCTTTGCTTTGTTTACACTTACACTTCATTTGCTTAGGGTTTCTTCACCAGCCTAAGAAAGGCTTCAGCATGCAGAGTTTTCATGTGCCTACACTTGTGCACAGTCATCAAGTCACAGAGCAAACATACCAAGCCCTGAAGAAGTGTCAGCTCTGCACTTTTCAGGCTGACTAAGGCTTGCTGTACTAGTTCTTCAGGCTACTAGCACAAGCCACCTTTTCTCCAAAGGCATGTGGCTGTTAGAGGGTGCTTAGGCTAGGTGTGAGCTTTTTGTTTGGGAGGTGGTGTGAAGCGTGGAGACAGAGTAAGCCTTTGTCTGGTTGCAGAGTGCTGTTCTGAGTCTCTCACTAAAGTGTTCTTTTTTAATGTCTCTGAAATAACTTGGTACTTTGCTCTATATTTACAGAATTTGAAATGCTGCTTACAAAATGTGAAAGCCTTGAACATACATGCTTCTAATCTATTCAACCACCATGTTCCATTGCAAACCTCTTAATGCTGTAGAGGAAAGGTAACATTTTTCCCTGTGAGTACTCTGTATTTCCCAGTACACACATTCAAGGACTGCAATCATCCTTTCAACTGTAACACCACGCTGGTATGTTTGGTACTGCTGTCAATTCAGTTTAGTGTTAGCTGTGCCCAGTTACGATGAAAATAACCAAACTTCAGTTTATCACAGACATGACCACATGCTCTCCTATCTAGAAGTGTAGCTGTGAGCCCATGTGTAGAATTAGCAAGCAATTCTCCACACAATGTCTGGTTACATAGAGTATGGTGTTGCCATGCCATACTTATCTCTTGACCTGTAGTGCATTAGTGATAAAGATGTCACATCAGCCCTGAAGTTCTTCCCAAAGGTATTGTAATCACTCAAAACTTTTTTTCTGACTGCTCTTTTTTTTAGACTGTATTTACTCTAAGGGATATTGGAGAGAACTTGAACTTAATCTTTTCTTCTTTTTGCTTTTGTAGGAGTGTTATTTCCTTTTTGCTCTGACAACTCCTGAGAGACACTACTCCTCCCTAACTATTTTTGAAGACTAAACTGGAAGGAACTTAAAAAGATAGTTTCCTTTCTAGAGAATGTTTGTGTCTAAGGATATCACTGTTAGAAAACCTTTTCTCTGGTCATGATGTCCGTTTAGAATGTGTATATTTTTAGTTTAGATTTGTTAGCTATAACATCGATTTAATCAGGCTTTTGATAATATTTTTATTATGACTTATTTCCTCTCTCTCTTCCTCTCTGCTCAGACATACACAGCCTTTTCTTCCTCTGAGTTTTGATGAGGAACTGCTGTCCACATGTTTCTTGTGTTGTCTGTAGTCATAAGCTGCAATTCTTAAATGCTTGTTTTTCTTCGAGGTTGTATGAAAATGTAGTTATGAGATAAAAACAAATTCATACCTCTATTACATATTGTCAAAAACTTACAGCACCTTGAGAGGTCAAAATTTGCATCTACACTTGAGAGTGAAGGCAGTACTATAAAAGCCATATATCAGCAGGCAAAGCAAGTCACTAAGATTGTATCGTACCTAACTTTAAAAAAGGGAGAGAAAAAGAGTTATTCTTCTTGCTGTTTTTCTTGAGGTGGTACATTGAAAGACTTGTACTTTTTTCTTACAAACAGGAAGTTAATCAAGTGGTTAAGACTGAGAGTTTAAATCTGTAATAGGATCCAAGCAGTGCAGGCCCTTTCAGAGAAATGGTGTCTTTATGCTCCAGATGTTTTCCCAATCAACAAAGAGAACATTTTTTCCCTCCAAATTTCACAGATCTACTCAGTGACCAGGAGTGTTACAGAGTATTTTAATAAGTATGCAATCTACTCTGCACTTGACTCTGCCTATACTTCACCCTGGCCAGTTCTACTTTTAAGTCATTGTTTAGTTTTTAAAATGAATATAAGGGATGTTTTTATTCTTTTGATGATCCTGCCTCTTTGGACGCCTTAATCATCTGAGTCAGACTGGCGGCCCTATCCCAAGGGACTTCTCTACTGAAGTAAAAATTTGGCAGTCTGTGTTTTTATAAAAACATTTCTTCACTTCATATAAAAGCATTTTTACCTCTTCACTAAGGTGACATTTTGTCATTTCTGAACTGATAAGTCTCCTGGAGAGAATAGCCTGCTTAAATAAATTAGAGTTGCTTATAGTAGGGAAAGCACTGTTTTTATTTACCATGAGACTTGAGTCAGAGCTGTTTCCATTTGTGAACTGGTGAGAAGTAACTCTATTCCTCCCACATGCACATATTCCCTGGAGAAAGTGGGTCTTCCTAGAGGAGGTGATTTGGATCAAAGACTATTGGCACTGCACAAAAAAACTGAGGAGAGAACAATTCAGTACAAGCGTTTAATTGGATTTTATCAGAAAGACTGACAAATGAATGCTATGCCAGGAAACTTTACCTGCAGCTCTCAATTATAGTTTCTCTGTCAGAAAAACTGTGCCTTCTTATCTGTGCTGTTATTTGAGCAATGTCTCACAGCATTTGAGGTTGGGGCCACACATTCAGAATATTGTGTGTCATTGCCAAGTCTGTAAATACAGTTCATGTTTGTTGGCAGCTCCTCTGTCCATTAACGTTACATCATCCCTAGACCAAACCCATGATAATGAAAACATTTTCAGACCAAGTAATTCAGCTTCTGACTTAAAAGTCCCCAGTATAAAAGGTGACCTCAATCCATAAGTACTGTGTACTCTCAATAGCGTGCTTCTTTTTCCCAGTACCTGTCCTGTTTGTGAGTTTTGAAAAAATGTTAAAACCAAGTTTATTTTAAGCCACATGAGATCATAGAGTGATCAGATTCTTATGAATCATCACAGCTATCAAGTATCTTCTGCAATTCTGTACTTTTTGAATATTCTGTATTGCCAGAACAGCAGTACTGTTGTTGTTTGATCACTGTGGATAAGAATGGAGAAGGAGTTAAGTATTGTATTTCGATCAGGCTCTTTCAGCATCTTCCTGTTTCATACTAAATCCATGACCTTTTAACTCAGATCAGTCATGTTGCTCAATAATGGAAAGGTTCCACGACTTCTCTGAATTGTTTTTTCAGCTTCATCTTTGTGTAGTTATTGTATTTTGCATTCAACTAGATAGAGGTGCTGGGATTGGTGTCATGGTCATTGCTGTCATGGTCATTTTTGACATAATCCTCCTAATTCTCTTTCAGCTTTTCTAAGCCTTCCACTTCCCCACACAGTTCCTTGTTGCTGTAATTGCATATGGTACTTTGATTTAAGTCCTTCTCATGCTCCTCAGGAAATTCAGCATATTCTTGGTAATTAGCTTTGTTATACCAGAGGGTAATTTTCTTCAGAATTCTGCTGCTTGCCATTAACAAGCAATGCCATCAGTCCTTCCATCTCGTTGTCATTCCTCAGAGGAATTGTAGTGGGCTAACATAGGTGTCTGTTGCAAGCTTCTTTCTCAATAACATTTCAAATGTGTCAAATCAAACTTCTAAACCAAGGAGATACTTGAATGTGGGAAAAGGTATGATTACTGTGCTTGAGGAAGCTTTCACCCTTTCTTTTTTTTTTTCCATTAGCTGAGAAAGTTGAGAAGATAAGTTTGTCTGGTTATTGTTTTAACTACTTTGAGTATTCTAAATGGTGATTTTCCTTTGGGACAAAATGCAAGAAATACATTTCACCATAGAGAGAGATATTACTGGTATTAGAGTTACTGTGTTTGACTTCTCATATTTAATCACCCATACTTGTAATTTTTGGTAGCATTCTCTTTCATTCTTCCTTTTTAGTTTCAATTGCAAAATCAAGCCATAGACCTTGAAACTAATCAAGCCATAGAACTTGAAACTAGCTGAAGCTACTCAACCCTTTTTGTAGGGGGAGTACATAAGTAGAAGTTAGGAAAAGCGGTGTCAGGAATGGCCAGAATATTGTCAGTTACAATCTGTGTACTGTTTAGACCTGATGGAAAACAAAATCACATCAACAGGGATGCTGCCCAGTTTAAGTTACTAATGAGTCAGTACATCTTCCATAGACACACTGAGTGTGCACACAGAGCACTGCATTTCTGCTTGTCAGGTTAAAAACCACAGAAAACTCAGTAAAGCTTGACCTACAGAGCTTTGAGTTTGGACGGCAGGAAGTCTGCCACTAAAGCTAGCCAAAGTTCATACAGTCACAGAAAGTTTCTAAGTGCCAAATTTTTAAACACTCAGATGAGGAATACAAAGTTGGTGAAATCTACTTGTTCTAGTAAGTTTTAAAATGCCGCTGCTATGATCTGAAATTCTCCAAACCTTAGCATTGATTTCAGTCTAACTGAATGTGATCAAAAATGTACTAGAAGGCCCTTTACTAGTTCAGTGCAAAAATAAAAAGCCACGAGGGAAGACTGATATTATCATTTAAGTAAAGTTTGCATTGCAGGTATGGGCTTCTAGATTTCCTGTCTGTGTCAGGGGTTTCCAGACAATGTCACTTACCAATTATGTTTTCAGTAAAAAAAAAAAAAATTAAAAGTTAGATCTCTGTAATGTTAATTTAACAGAGTAAATGAATCATGTCTGCGGAAAGGAAGCCACAATGCATACTTTACATAGAAATGAATATTCCTTGAGGACTGTGGAAAAACTGACAAAAGGGATTTTAATGGAAATTAATAACCTTCTTAAAAATAGCATCAGGGCTACAGGTACTAAATTATATTAAATACATTTAGACAATTTTTATGCATCACTTTATGCAAAATTTAAACCGAGTTTTGATGCTTGGTTCCAAGTCTGGAAAATTCATAAACAAACATGAGGCAAAGAAATGACACTTCATAAAATTCTAAAAGCTGTATTTGTGAAATGAAGGTACAACTGAGCGGTGACAGGGACTAACCTACTTACAGCTATGCCCTCCCTGTACCCTGCCTTTCCCCACAAGAGATTTCATGTTCTAATTTATTGTGATTTTTTTACTTGCTTGTACTTTTTATTAACAGAAGCTATAAATCTTTGAATAAAGACGTGAAGCAATATTTATGAAGTCTGATGAACACCTTGCTAATGTTTTACCTTTGCATATGCTGCTACACGTGAGATTGCTCTTGTCCCAAGTACAGAAAAAATACTTTCATGTGATTCATAAACACGTAGGATTATTAACATACTTATGGTGTCTATAGGATACTCTAGATACATTATTAAAAGACCCATAACCTTAATGCTCCCGAATTTCTGACTAAAAAGAGAATATATCGATTTTTAAAAAAATCATCTTTTTTGCACTTTAACAGGAGGAATGCATATGAGGAGCACTGTTATGAAGAAGACTTCCCAAAGGTCATGAAAAGGCAAACTCGACTAGTGAGGAATCGCCTTCCAGAATAGACTGCAGCCTCAGCCATCCACTGAAGTAGTTGCACAAGGTGAATTGATTATGATAGTGCTCCTAAGTGTCTGCCGTTAAAGGAGACTTTTGCTCATCACCCAGCGCAGTATAGGGACCAGTTGTCATGAAAAGGATTGCAGTGCCTGCAGACAGCTTAAAATTTCTGCAGAGCAACGGGAAAACCAGAGTTGCTTTTCAGGCTGTTGAGGTGCTCATCCCTCATCCCACCAAAAGAGTTCAGGTTTTCTGGGGCTGAGCTAGTGCAATTAGCCGCGGGAGGCGGCCGAGCCGCAGGGTGGATCCCTCAGGGAAAGGAGAAGCGGTGGTTTAGCCCCGGAAACCAGGGACGGCCCCGCCTGCGAGAGCGGCGGCCCCGAATACTAATCCAGAGAGGCGGGGAGGAGGGGGAAGCAGCCGTGGGGGAACGTAGGAAGGCGCGGATGCTGAGCGCTATTGGGTTTGTCCCGCAGGTGATGGCCGCGCCGCTGCGGCCGCCAGCGCTCCTCACGGACCAGGCTCGGCGCCGGGGAAGGTAGCGCGGCTCCATGGAGGGCAGCGGCGCGGCCCCGGAGGAGGAGGAGAGCGGAGCCACGAACGGCGCTCCCCCGCCGCCGCCGCCGCCCACTCCGGCCGCCCCCTGCGGCTTCAGCTCCTCCCTCTGCTTCAGCGCCGCCGCTGCCGAGCCGCAGATGCCCGCGGCCGGCGGGCGGGTGGTGCAGAGCCAGTGGGAGATCAACAACGCCGCCTGCCAGCCGGAGGAGGAGGATGAGGAGGTGGTGGGGCCTCGGGACCGGCCGCCGGAGGAGCCTGACCTGGTGATCGAGGTGTCGGGCCGCCGTATTCGGGCGCACAAGTCGGTGCTGGCGGCCAAGAGTGACTATTTTCGTGCCCGCGCCTCACGGGACGTCCTGCGGGTGAAGGGTGTGAGCTACGGGGCGCTGCGGCTGCTCATCGACTACGTGTACACGGCCCGCATGGGCGAGGTGCGGCATGACAACCTGGCTGAGGTGGTGAGCGGTGCCCGCGTCCTCCAGATGCCCTGTGCTCTGCACTGTGCGGCTGAGGCCATGCGCGCCCAGCTCTGCCTCAGCAACTGCTACCAGCTCCTCTGCCTGGCCAAGAAGCAGCGGCTGGCGGAGCTGCGGGAGGCTGCCTATCGCTTCATGAGCGACCATTACCTGGAGGTGCTGCGGGAGCCCAGCGTTTACGGCCGCCTCAGTGGCGCTGAGCGGGACCTCATCCTGCAGCAGCGCATGGATGCCGGCCGGCCCTGCTTGCTGGTGGCCGAGGTCAGCGACGCCTTCGAGCGGCCGGGTGGTGGCAGCCGGCCACAGAGCCGCGAGAGCAGTCGACCACAGAGTCCCTCTTCCGTGGTGTCCCTGGAGGACAGTGGTTCCCTCATTCACTACTACCAGGAGTCCAGCGGCGAGTGGAGGGTGCTGACGCGCCTGCCCGAGGAGGCCAATGCAAAGGGCTGTGCCATGTGTGTTCTCCACAACTACCTCTTCCTAGCAGGGGGTATTGTGACAGGGCCGGTGGGCAGCGAACCCAGGGCCCGCCTTTCCGACAAGGTCTTCTGCTACAACCCCTTGACGGACACCTGGAGCCAGGTGCGGCCGCTGGCTCAGCCCCGCTCGCAGCTAAAGCTGCTGGCCCTGGATGGTTACCTCTATGCTGTGGGGGGTGAGTGCCTCTTCACTGTGGAAAGGTATGACCCGCGGGCTGACCGCTGGAGCCCTGTGGCACCTCTGCCCAAGGGTGCCTTCGCTGTGGCTCATGAGGCCACCACTTGCAATGGGGAGATCTATGTGTCAGGAGGCTCCCTCTTCTACCGCCTACTCAAATATGACCCCAAGCGTGACGAGTGGCAGGAGTGCCCTTACAACAGCAGCCGCCGGCGCTCTGCTGACATGGTGGCCTTCAAGAGCTTCATCTACCGCTTTGATGTGAGCAGTGGCCGTGGTGGGGAGCAGGGCCCGGGCGGCGGCACGAGCGGTGGTGTTGAAGTTTTCCGGTACAACACAGTGGCCAAGTGCTGGAGCCAGTGCGCCAGCCTGCGGCCCAGTGGTGGCCCCATCCAGCCCTTCCGCTGTGCCCCCTTGGGCAGCACCATCTACTGTGTCAACCGGACCGGCACCCTTCGCTTCAGCCTAGCCCAGGACGGTGAGGTGGAAGCAGATGGTGGGCTCAAGGGCACCTTTGACGGGGAGCTTCTTAAAGCTCCCTTAGATGTCAAGGGTGTCCTCCTACCCTTCGTGCTTACCCTGCCTGAGAGGCTGGACAAAACAGGGGACCAGGAGGGCTCCCTCGCACTGTAAGGTGGACAGCCTGGCTTCCTGAGAGAGGAGTTGGGTTGCAGATCCATAAACTCCCATTTATAGAGGGGACTCTCTCTGTTGTATCTACAGAGGAAAGGGGCTTGCCCTTCCCTCCGCTCTGCTCTCAAGATGTTGAGCTGGTTTTTAACTCAGTTGTAACTCTTCTCATGTTTCTTGTGCTTTGTGTGAAAAGCCAAGCACACAAAAGTAAAAGCTGCTATAAAGGATAATCTCTGGATGTATGTGCCAATCCCCAATCTGAGAAAAAAATTTTTACACCTGGATTTCTAAAATATTCTCAACAACAGTGTCATAATGGGACATTAGCGTTGGTTGAGTTTTTCACATAGTTGCAATCTGGGCTGGAGCCTTTTCTGTCATTTGTGGTTTTTTCCCCTCTAGGATGATATTGAGGGATAAATATTGCTGGCAATATAGTTTAGCTGCATTTGTTCTCATGTTAAACCAACTATTTCCTGTGTTTAAGAAGTACAGAAAGAACACCTTCATTGCAGCGTCTCATTTCTGGTGCAGTAGATGGTTTAAGGAAGCTGTGGCACTGTATTAGTCCCAGGAATTTCAACCACAGATGATTTAACAGATACCAAATTTAATGTTTTAAGTAACACAAGTATGTGCTATATGTTCTACTTGGAATGCAAAGAAAAATTAAGAAAAAGTCAACTTACCTTTTCAAAACGTGGCATTTTATGGAAGATATGAAATGTTGATATGTTTTTTATTTGAAAAAGGCAATGGTTTCTGTATGAAAAGATAATGTTTTATTACTTTCTTTGATCAGAAATTTTAAATTAAAAATGAGCTGAAGCTGTTCGGTCTGCAACCAGTTGATATGACCGTGTGTGCCACTAGAGCTGGGGAAAAACTTTGTACTTCATATACTCTTTAATTGACTGCAGGTCAAGGAAGGTTAACCTGAACCAACCTGTGGCAAAAGGCCTTTCCCACTTACTTCAAGACCATCAAAAGGGGACATGGAAAATAGGAATGTGCTACACATATTGATTATATTGTGCGTTGGCATGATGTTACTTCCCTGCCTTTTGATTGAGAGACTGCTCTATTTATTTTGAACTAATGATTGCTGTAATCAATAAGTCCTTGTTAATTGCAGTATGATGGCATACGCCGCCATTGTGATTCTAAACTGCCCAAGAGTGCTGTTTGTGGGGCAGTATCCAAATGAGGCAAAACCACACAGAACTTCTTCCTGCCTGTGGAAAGTTGAAGCACACTTTCTGTCATGTTACTCAGAACTGGAAAACATAAAATGTCTACACAGACAAACTATATTCAAAAGGGCACATGCATTTATTTTATACATTTTATATTTTAAAAAAAACAAACAAAAAGCAAGGCAAATGTTTTAGCTTTATGGTAAATCACTGAGAAACTTTTCTGAAAAAAGAACCTGTGTTTTTGCTGGTACATTGCTGTATATTCAGCGTGGAACTCGCATGGACTGTGGAAAGAGAACTGTTTATAATCAAAGCTCTAGTATAGATTCATATTTTAGAAAGACCTAGGGATCAAAAAAAGCAGATCTTTTTATGTTTTATTAAGATGTTTTTGTTAAATAGAACTTTAGCATTCTTACGCATAATTGCTAGTTCCAAAGGAAGGCAGCAGGCTCTGTCCTATGAGACACCATCTGTACAAAAGAGAATAGTGAACTTCATAGATACTTCTTTCCTTCACTTTAATGTTTGGGGTTTTTTCTCTTCTCATTGTTGTTGCAATGGGTTTTAATGCTGTTGATCTGGTTAGTCATTCTAGAAAACAGTGATCCAGTCCTAGAAGTTCTTAGCCAAGTGAACCTGTTCCCTAGTGAGCTAATTAAAGCGTCAGCCAGGCAGGAGCTGTAGGCCTGCAGAGTGTGATATTTATCTTAGCCTCAGTACAGGTTGGCTCAGTGGAATTTAACATCCTTCACAGAATATTTGATATAATTCTAAGATGAGAATCCTTGGAAATATGGACTCTAAATTAAATTATGGCATTGTTGCTTGAGCAAGAAAGAAAATAACATATTTGCTTTCAGCATAATTTTTATGTTAACTGTAGAAAGTATTTCAAACTGTGTAGTGCAACGCTTAGGTGCATATTTAAACTAGAGACGTAAGTGCTAGGCCAGATTTTAAAGTAGTAGCATCACCAGGAACACACACAAGGAAGCATCTTCTTGCAATAAAATGCAGTTTCATAGTTCAAAGATTTATATAGTATAGTTCTTATACTACAGCATAGTGAGGTTTCAAGCTGGGTTTTGCATTCCTATTAATTAAGCACTTTCATTCTGCTAATGCATGAAAATGCTTCTTAAATGAGTTTTAGGAAATTTCCATTATTTAGATGTGACAATAATCCACAAACTTTGGGATAGAACGAACCATATCCTTCCAATACTTATTGCTGTTCACTATGAAGAAATACATTTGGAAGTAAGTTCTACAGTAGTAAGTGCTCAACAAACCTGCAGTGGTTTGTGTTTTTGCTAGTTCCTATTTTTTAAAAAAGTTGAATCAAGTGCTTACCTGCTTTCACTGTTTACATAGTGTCAGTGGGGAGAGTCTGGGCTTCATTAGTAGCTGTCTGTCAAACCTGTTTCCTTTGTACACTGCATAGTCACAGCCTGATGATTAACAACAGAGGCATGTTTCTAGCCAGATTTCCTACTCTCTGGCCCCTTGTTTCCTCCCTGGTAGGCCTAAGGCAGGTTTGCTGAGAATTGTTTTCTCCCCCAATTATATCTTCACAAAGAAATGCCTCCCCCCCTGCCCCCCAAACTTGGGTACTAAAACCAGAATTTAGAAAGTCTTCAGGCATTTCAATACTGAAATTGTCATTCCAGAACCCTACAGTTTTACTTTAACCTAGCAACAACTGTCTCTTTGACATGTGGAACTGCTGAGCAGTTCCCCTCCACCCATTTGGAACTGCTCAGAGTAGTTCCACACCTACCTACCAAGTGGGATATCCAGAAACCACTGATGTAATAGGGTTTAATTTAGGTACAAACCAAAGGGCTAGGCCACCCTCAAGTTGTGTTTGCATATGTTTTGCTTTTAAAACAGCCATTTTATCTAGAGTAGCCTGAAGTCTACCATATTTGCATAGGAACACAGAGATCTGTGTGTGCTTTCTTAGCTTGCAAGCATTCAGTTCATATCTCCCACCTCTGGTTGTCAGTGGACTAAAGGAACTCTTGGAGCTAGTCTGTGATCTCTAAATAGTTAAATATTTTGCATTGTATGTTAATTGGCTAAAAGTCTGACAAATCATCAAGTTAGTCATAGTCAGCCCTGCTGTCTTTCTTCCCCCTGAATCTTACAGTCCTCCCATTTCAATGGGACACGTAGGAGATAGTTGCCCAAATTTTGCAGGGAGTAATTTTTCCTCCCCAGAGTAGTCCTATTTTCAAGGCCATCTGCTAGAGAATTTAGGCTTGAATTCCCCTCTGCTGAGTAAGGATTGAACTGGGGCCTTGCACTTTGTATCTGTGTGTGTGTCTGCACACGTGTATTCTCAAATCTCAAATCAGCTTTCAGAAGTACATTGGGACCACCTCCTGTGGCTCTTCTCCCGGGCAAGCTTTGTGCAAATCCTCCAAAAGCACACATAGGCGCCTGTACTTGAGTTCTGAGTAGATTCCAGGCTCCACCTCCTGGATGGGTAGTTCAGCATAGGCGTAGTACAAGTTGCTACCTCGGGCAAGTTTTGTTTGTAAAGGTTTTGCAGATAAGGCTCTGTGTTTGGGGTTACCAGTCTGAGGTGAGCTACTCCAGATGGGTAATTTGGATTCTTCTCAGGGGCGCCACTTAGTAAAAGAGGCATTGCAGTACGTAACAATGAAGTGCCTAAAGCCTTCATTGAATCTAAATCCCAATTTCAATAAAGAAATGCTGTGAACAGATGAAACTTTACTGTTTCTATTAATTGGTTCCATAAACTAGAAATCTTCATTGCAGCAAAAGCATATGTACAAATTCTGTTCATATTTGACACTAAGTAAAAAAAATTGTCAGAAGAATAACCGTTTGATCAAAACTGTCCCTGTTAAGCAACATGGGGAGGATGTTAGTCATACCCTAGTAATGACTAAAATTGTGATGTAAATTCTGTCCACAGAAAGTTTCTTTGTAAATAAATATCTGGTAGAATTTAAAGTGATAAAAGAATAAATTATTCACATGAAAGCCATACCTCTCCTGTGCTGTTTGACTGGCTCTCAGAGTGGTGTATCCCAATTACCCCTATTAGTGAATCATGTATTCCATTGACTGCTCTATAGATGTCTTCACCTTAATTATGAAGTTTAACAGTGTTGCTTTGGGTCTGGACTGACACATAGTGCTTTCTGCTGGAATTAATCCAGCTCAAGACAGAATCTTATCTTTGGGTGGTTTTGTCTTTTCCCAGTAGCATTGCTCCTGGGAACTTAAGAAAACACAAGAAGGGGAAATGGTAGTACTATTGAGCAGTTGTAGTAAAAAGGGCTTTATTAATTTCTCTTTTTTCTGCTGTTGTTTTGCCCACCAGATAGGCACTGGTTTAACAGAACAGCTCTGTTTGGCTATTACCAATAGTATAAGTCTGAGTACTATTGTAGCAAAGTATGTTTTTACATATTTACTGCCTCAGCTCCTACTCTGAGGTAATGTAGTGCAAGTTTGTAATAGTTCCATGCATTTACTATGATACTGGAACTATTCCAACTATGTTACTGCTACTGAAAGGAGAGATTGACACACAAGCTCAGTAAAATTGTACACTCAGAATATGTAATCACACTCTTGTTTTGGCTTACTGAACGGTGGAAGCTGCTGGAATTAGGATTAGGAATCAGCACAAGTGCTGATTTTGGCTGGGGTCAATTTAATTTTCTTCACAGTAGCTGGTATGGGGCTGTGTTTTGGATTTGTACTGAAAACAGATAAAGGAGATGTTTTCATTGTTGCTGAGCAGTGCTCACACTGAACTAAAGCCTCTCTGCTCCTCACCCCACCCCACCAGCGAGGAGGCAGGAGGTGCACAAGGGCATTTAAGGGATACATTTGGACAGCTGACCCCAACTGACCACAGGGGTATTGCAGACCATTTGTTGTGAGGCTGGGCACATAAAGTTGGGAGAAGAAGAAGGGAGGACATTTGGAGTGACTGTGTGTGTTGGAGCACTGCTTTCTTGGGAATGGCTGAACACCTGCCTGCCCACGGGAAGCAGTGTATGAATTCCTTGTTCTGCTTTGCTTGCAGGTGCAGCTTTTGCTTTGGTTATTGAACTGTCTTTATTTCAATCCATGAGTTTTCTCACTTTTCCCCCTTCTGATTCTCTCCTCCAAATCACTGGGAGGAGTGAGTGCATGGCTGTGTGGGGCTGAGCCACTAGCTGGGGTTAAACTGCAACAGCAGGCTATTTTGGAGACTCTAACTTTAATGAATCACTCAAAGGAAAGAAATGGTGAGGGATGGGATGGAAGAGATGAATTTGGAGTCAAAAGTAGCTGCTGTATATCCAGCTGAAACAAGTAGCAGGGATAGCAAACCACAGTTGGTACTTGAGAAAGTGATGACTATAGGGCCAAGGTTTTTACAAATATTTCTTAAACAGGCTAGGTTTTTATCAATTATATTGCTAGTCTTACCATTTTGCACCTGCCGTGCTTCTCAAACCACCACAGTGTTTAATAAGCTACCTTTTGCAGGAGTCTCTTGCTTTGCATTTAATTCTTAGTGGATAAACCCTGGGCAAATTTGTGAAATCATGAAATAATAATGTCAATGCTGCCACTTTCAACAGATTAACTAATGCAAATTCTTAGACACTGTCCACAGTTCAGGTAAATTATATGTGTAACTGATGTATTAATATTTTTGTTTTTGAAGCATATATTGGTAAAGCTTTTTATGTACTCCAAATTTATGTTGTAACGAAATAAATACTTTAAAAAAAGCTTATGCTCCCTATTAGGGATTTCTGGGTAATTGTTTTTTCTTTTGTTATCCATCTAATGAGTAAATGGTATTATATTTTTTCTTGCAAAGTAAAGAAAAAATTATACAAATTATTACAGAGGTATATATGTAGAAAATGTTTCTAGGGCTAAGCAAACAAAGGAATATTTTCATTTCACAGTGCCCTGAGTGTTTGGAACTTGAAATATTCAGCAGTGAAAGCATTTTCCTAAGTGCACATTAGCATATACTCCAATTAACTTTTATTTCCTTTTTTCTTTTTTGTTGTCAATATGTTAAAGTGCATTATTCATTTATTGAGGTTACATGTAGGTTTTTCCAGGATACTCTCCTGTATTATGTCACACATGTCATATTTTTGGCTGGAGTAGATTTACAGCAGCGTAAGTAAGAACAGAATCAAACACAATTTAAATTCCCTATCTTGTCTCCTACTTACTTTCTAATCAGATATTTTGCTTGACAAGAGGCCATATGACCTGTTTGAAAGCTCCAATATTCAGAGACTATGTGGTGTTGGAGTTGCTGTAATTTCTACTATTTTCTTACCTGTTGCAACATGCAAATTTCTTACATTTTCTTAAGAA
The DNA here is from genome assembly GCA_013399455.1 of Anthoscopus minutus. Lineage (NCBI taxonomy): Eukaryota > Metazoa > Chordata > Aves > Passeriformes > Paridae > Anthoscopus > Anthoscopus minutus. The sequence continues at coordinate 35,262 of VWYI01020302.1, forward strand.
GGGCTAAATTCTGCTGCTGATTAAACCAGGGTAAATCTGCACCCTGGTTTAACCCACCATCTTAGATTACCAGAATTTTTTTTTCATTCAGCCCCAGACTTTTGAGTCTGTTATAAAATCACTGGGGACATCTTTTGGAAAACAAAAGGAAAAGTTCTGACTGAATAAGACTCAAGCAATCAGTCACTTGAATATGTTTTTGGGGGGTTTTTTTCTTCACTAGAATATTAATTTTTTTAACACTCGTTTTTCTCTGTGTTGTGAACTAAACATTGGGAAGTTTCATGGCAATGAACTTTTATCTCAAGTATATACTCCTGCTTGATTCACTGAGTTTTGCACGTCTCAGGATGCTTTGGCCCAAGGCTCAAGCTTCAGGTGTAGTCTGGTAAATTATGTTGCTGGGTCAAATAATGTGTACCATGATTAATTTTCCAGTTCTGAAATGCTAAACCAAACAATTGTAGCACAAAGGATTTGTATTCCAAAGACCTCTCAATCTGGGTGTAGAAAATCCCCTGTTGTTAGCTGTTTCCAGGTATAATGCATCACGTGTACATGTATTTAAAATTTGCAGCTAGTTTTCATATACAAACATCTGCAAGCAGATATTAACATATATTCCTATGAAGGCAGAAAAGTCTTGCTTCAATGGCCTCACAGCTTCTTCAACATCTGCTTTACTTAATTATGGATGCCTCTGCTCAGGTCTACAGCTTGAACACTCCATCCCCCCATACTTTCTCATTAATTAAAGGGAATGTTGTAGTATATCACAGTCCATCTCCATGGCGTTACCAAAAGAACTTTCAGCCTCAATACTAGGGCATCTCCTCATTCTCCTTCCATCTGGAACTTGACTCCTTCTTTACTGACCTTGGTGTCTTCATGTTGTCTTTCTACATTTCATTACTCTGTCCTTGTCTCTCACCCGAGGGAAGAATTGTGCTCTGCAGGTCTCATCTGTGCACTGACAGGGTTAACATTTCGCCCAGGCTGGCAGGTGTTGGTGGGCAGTGGCTGAAGCAGTCAGTGATGGATTGCAGCTGCTCTGAGCTCCTCTCTGCCCGGCAGCCACTGGGGGCCACGGTGGAGATGGGGGGGGAGACGACCCTGACTCAGTGCAGGCTGGAGGGGCGAGGGCAGAGCTTGGTGTCAACGAGATCTCAGCAGCTGTGACCTGGCCTCGCTTCGGCCGGGTCTGAGCCTCCTGTTCCCCGCCCGGGAGCCGCTGGGGATCGGCCCGGCCGCACGGGCCGCAGCGGAGCAGAGCAGAGCAGAGCAGAGCCGGCCACACCAGAGTTCAGGTACGTTCTGAGGCTGGAAGCATGAGGGCCTTTTTGTGCTTCCCGGGTTTTAAAATGTGGTGTTCACAGAGGTGAACCCAGCTTCTCAGTGGTTTAAAAAAATGTTAGTTCTTAGAACTAGCCAGAACTATTGACCTTTTTGAGGTACAGAGGAAACTCCCAGCAACTTCTCTCAGGAAAATAATTTCAGTGAGTGGTTCTTTTCCTTCTTCCTAAATATCAACCAATGCAAAACCAGCACAACTGTGCAAACGGGGAAGCCACATATAGCTGTGAACTCCCATGTCATACTGAGTAATTATCAAGTGAACTACAGTGTCATCAAACATGATTCTATAGCCTATGGACAGATGTACCTGTCATGGGT
>VWYI01020306.1:3322-25293 GCA_013399455.1 Anthoscopus minutus
AATGGGAAGTTAGAATTGACATACACAATGAGTGTCTAGATCTGGGCCGTGTTAAGCAAAAGGGATTAAGCAAACTCACTATGACCCACATCAAACACTTTGTTTTATATTAGTTCTTCTCAGTGACACTCATTTCACTGGTCCCGACTCTGTCTGTCTGTTAAAAGACCAAAAAGCAGCTTTCAGTGTATTCTAACTGCTTTTGTTATTCATAATATTACAGTACCGTGTTTTAAAGGCTACACATAAAAACTCAACTGAGAGCTCTTCACTTTGGGGCTCACTGTAACTACTTAGTTCCTTTCTCAATTTCAGTCTTAGACATAACTTAAAAATAGGTGAATAAACCATGGGTTTTTTTGCACTGGTCAAGAATCAATCATTAGGCCCACCATACTCTTTCTGTCAATTTAGGAGCAAGAAGGTATTATTAGGTGCTTATGGGTTGTGCGTATTTGTTTGTAATCTGCGGTCACTGAACACATTTCTGTTTCAGGCAGCTGGTTCTCTTATGGTTTCTCATTACCTGAGATTGCTTTGTAAGCACCTAAACTGTTTTCTGATTTCTGAGGCACTTGTTACTTAGCTATCAGTATCAATTTCTGTCTTCATATCACCTTCAAATGAAGACAAGCTGTGTCCTCCAGTATAAATGCCATAACTGGATATCCTATATGGGACCAGCCAAAGAGCTAAGCTGGCTCATGTACTTCATCCTCATCTGATCTGCATGTCAACACCTTTTCTCTTCTTAAGGCCACTGTCATTCTCATTTAAGTGTTGGTCTCTACTCTGAATGAATGTGCTGAAACCTACTGCCCATAAATATAGGCCTGAGACCAAGAGAACTTTCAGTCATCTAAGTTAACACAGCCAAATTTTCCTCTAATTTGTTGCTCTTATTTTGGCTAATTACATTACTGCCTAAAGACCAATGACGCAGTAGAAGTTCACTGGCTTGAACATCATGTCAATGCTCTGCCCCAATGTGACAAATCAGACACAGAATGATGAGTGAACAGGAATGGTGGGTATATGACATTGTTGTCAGAGATCCAATTTCCCTCAGATGTAAAAGTTGGAATGTGGCTTTAGTTAAAAGGAAGCAATCCAAGTGTTGGAAAATGTGAAAAAAATGGGACATGACCAATAATGAACAGGGGGAAGAAAGAAGCAGACTCATAAGAAACAGAAGGAAGGAAACATTTAAAACACAGCAGATTTGTGAGGTACAGAGCTGCAAACTAGCCTATCAGTTCAGTACAGACACAGCTAGCCAGTAGAAAAAAATTCACTGTAACATTTCTGCTTTGGCTACATTTCTATTGCTTGGAATATCTGGGTGGTTATTTGCAATCTTGCTAATTTTGCTATGGCTGTTGTTAATGGGATGAAGTAAGAGGGAAATGGCAGGTTGCCACTCTTTTCCTACAGCAATGTCTCTTGGTGCATTTTACTCTGCCAGTAAAGTAGTCATACTATTCCCAGACTCTGCAGCACATAGGATACAGTTCAAGTTCATACATTTGAATATTTAAAAAGACATTCCAAAAAAAGATACCTGCAGAAAGCATAGAAGACCAGGGAATTACCCAGAGTTCCTGTAATCCCCACTATAAGAATGACAACACCAATAGTATAATGGGCATGATCTGGAACATCCACTGTGGGAAAGGCTCGAGGAACATCTTGCACTGTCATCTTCTGTGGAGCAAATAAGAGGTCATAAGTATATTGCCAAACTTTTCCGAGTAATCTGGCATGTGCTTCTCTAGAAAATGGTCAAGAATGCAAAAAGACAACAAGCAAAAAAAGAATAAATTCAAATTCCCATCTTCTTTGGGGGATAAATATGCCATCATCAGTGCAAAGGGCAAAGGATGGTTTGTATGCTTACTGTTGATTTAGAATTTTGGTGAAGTAAAACAACCTATTCTCTCCCAAAAGAAAAATAAGGATATAGAGAAAAAAAAGAGAGAGGAAGGGACCTGTTTCATTGCATCTTATATCAGGCAATGTAGTATTTAAGAGCAAGTATTCTTCCTATAGATTTAATTTCAGGAAGGTTTCTATACCTGTGAAGTACAATTTCCATTGTCCTCTGACATCATGGGCTAGACTTATCTAAGTAGAAATGTTCTATTTGGCATTTACTCCTTTAGCAGTATGGCCACTTCATTTTTCCCACTGAATAACACTGAATTTTGAGCTGCCCTCAAGAGTTGATTATGAAAATCCTGGCAGCTTGAACAAGAGTCTTTTGGAAACTAAATTAAGGATCAGAAAAACTAAACCACAAATAATTTTTACCTTTTGCCTGGTTTTCACACCAGTTCTGGTTTTGTTTTGCTTGAATCAAGGCATTTTATTCTCTGTGAAGTACTTCATAAACCACTTGACTGAAGCATTTGTGTCTTAATCAGTTAGTAACTCACAGCAAAATTCAGTAGCCAAGTCTGAAGACTGCAGTGTTGGAAATGGGTATTTTTCAACAACAGAGGTAGACGTTATTTCTGAATATATTTGTGAGGTTAGGCTGAGGTTATTACATGCAGTTCGTAATTAAAACCAATGTGCCAGTAGCAAGAGGTGAACCCCAGGAGTGCCTGGGATTCTGAATGAGATTGCTTTGTGTGCTGAAGATCTACCCACAGCAATTCTCAACCACCAGAGAAGACTCTCTGGGTTTCTACATTAGCAGCAATGAAATGCTGAACAAATACTCTGATCTTAGAGAAAGAAAATGTAGTTCTCGCTGTTATTGTAATTGGAGTGAAATGTTAGGTTTGATACACTAACTGAATGACAGTATCACAGCATTTATGGTGCAGGTTCCTGCAGCAAAATGTAAGCTGGCATAATGTCATTAACATCAGTGGACATCTTGCCCAGCTAGAAATTCCTGTGTTCAACATACTGCCAGTAAACAACAAAAATAGTCCCATACTAATAGCAAGTGGATAGGGAGAGTCTGAGATAAAACTGTTTCAGGTATATGAGATCAAGTATTCTTTGGCATGGGTTGGTTTTATTTCTCCTTAGTTTTGTGGCTAGAATACTTTTAAACATTTGTTCTGCAGAGAGTTAGTTATGATTATTAGTGGAATGGAGATTTCTGATGGTTTTTCCCTGTAGCTATGCATTTAATCAGAATTGGATCAATGTAATAGAAATGAAGCAACTAAAGTAGCATGTTCTGGCTACAAAGAACAGATTAAAATGGCTTTAATTTGAATTGAATTTGTGGAGTGCTAAGGACAAGGAAAAATTTGAAAGATAAATATAAATACATGGAGAAATCACGAGAGGCAGGCTTAATTAAGGGAAAGTAGATGACTTTAAAATTGCTTATTCATTAATGAAACTAGTTCAGAGTCAACAAAAATGTCAAGTGTGAGAAAAAAATAAAACAATAATATTTACATTGGAGCAGTGCTAGGGCTAAGTTATAAAACTACATATATAATCAGGAAAAGGTGTATGGCAAAAAGAATAAATTAGCATTTTAGTGGATTTACTGTAGGCCTTGGATTTTTACCAGAGGATACAACTCAGCTCCAAGAGATAAAAATCAATTATTTAAAAAAATTATTAAAAGAAAGTGATTGCACTATTTTAATTGGAAATACAATTATTATTCTTTACGTCAAAGAAAGGTACTAATTGATTGAGAAGGCATTAGATCAGGCCTAAGCACTTCAAATCAATCACTAAGTTGCATATATACACACAGCTTCCTTAGAAGACAAAAATACGTGCCTGTATCAAGTTCAGCCCTGTGTCTTCTGCAGGGATCAAAAGAAAGGACAGAGAGAAAAAGATAGTGCTTGAAAAAATCAGGGCAGCAGGATAATCAAGAAATCAGATAATTCCCAAAGCCTTTCTCTATTTAGTTTTGCCAGTGCATTAGCCATGTTTAGTCTCCTATTGTCATCACACAGTGCAAGTACATTTTCTTGTACTCACTTTAGGTACTGAAAGGCGGTTGTAAGGTCTCCTCAAAGCTATCTCTTCCCTAGGCTCAACAAACCCAACTCTCTCAACCTTTAGTCAAGATTAAAAGCAGGTTTTAGAACTATTTTTGGGTGTGTATGAAAACAGGCCTTTTGCTACAGCTGTGTAAGAATTCATGTTTTTAATCTTTGGAAGGCATATAATTTATTATTTATTTACAGTTTAGTTTTGCAGAACCAATTTGAGAAGTGCTGCACTGGTTCAGATGATCATCCCTGACAAAACATCAGCCTGCCTTTAGCCAGGACTGGGCATTTCACCAAATGTGCACAATGAACAGTGATGTGGGAATTTAATTTTAAGAAGAGTCTTAGTGATTGGTTTGTACCCTGAAACAGCATTATTATTCATTGGAAAGGAAAATCTTAGTGCTCTGTAAATTTTAATCTTCCATATATAGGTGTAATCCTTTGCTAAATCCTACTCAGTCATTTGCCTCAATGGATGAAGAGTCAAGAAGTTAGGGAGTTGTTCTGTGTCAATGTGTTTCTTTCCAGCTGGCTTAAGTGTGTTCTTTTGGAAGCACTAGAGTAGAGGGAAGCAGCTAGGTTTAATGAAGTTTGCCTTCTTAAAATGCTCAGTTTTCCCTAAAGGAATATTTGTCTACTGCCTACAGCAAAACAGCTAGAACAGAAATGTGTTTTCAGTTGTCTTGCAGTAAACTTGCCTGAGACTTACAAACTTCAGATGCTTTCTCAAGTTGGAGTTTGAAGAGAAGCAAATGCTTTAAAGATAAATATGTCGCAATCCTTGCTGAGCCTCATTATTCTATATTTACGACCTGCTGCTGCAGCTGCTTGCAAGGGAGGCAGAATTCTTCACTGAGGGACAATCTGAGGAACCAGCTTACATCTTTAGGTAGAGACAGACTAAGGCTTGGTGCAAACAGAAAAGGGAGTAAAAATGAAACAGCCACAGGGCAGATTCATTAAGGCACATGGGGAAAAACTTGTATTTCACTATGAAGTTTGTCAAGACCCTCCAAGACACTAATCTGTGGACAGTTGAAAGGATAAAGGAACTCCTTTGCAATCCAAATCAAAATCACAATTCCTAAGTGATTTGTCCAGGAAACAAGGAAATCTAGATCAGACATTAAACCCAGGACTATTTGATGGCTGTGTCTGTTTTGTCTTGGGATTTGAATCCATTTATCTTACAGCTTCCTAAAGTGAACCTTTTCTAAATAGTTACTTTGTAATTCATTAAACGAAAAACCCAAATGAACCAAACCAGCTAACCTCTGAATATTCTAGTTGAAGATACAACATTTTTGAGAGTCCAACACACATCCCCATAGCTTGCAAAAAGTATTTGTGTGTAAGCAATAAAAGGACAACATCTAAAGAATTGAATTAAACTCTTACTGAGAAAAAACATCTGTTCTTTTTCAGAGGAAATAAAGGAAATAAAATCATAAAATCATATAATTTAATTACCATTCACTTGGAGATGTTTATTTCTACTAAAGCTAACACTGATGATGGTAGGAGCAAGCAAATACTCATAATAAATGTAAGTCATACCTTATATAGCCCTCTCCTCACAGTATCACAATGGTAAGAGTATAAAATGAGGTTTAGTTATAGCTACAGGGAAAGAAGAAATCCTCATAAGGTCATTTGGGCATTTGAACATATTTCAGTACTGATTGGGATTGATTGATTGATTGATTTCTATAACATCACTTCCAAAGCCAGGAGCAGAAAAAACTAGGTCAAAGACATTTTTTCAACTACTTCTGCCTGAACATGGCAGAAGGATTGTATCTAATTTGGTGTAAAACAAGACAACAAAAGGTGAAAGAAAATAGGGAGCGCTATGTGGTTGCTTTTATTAATTCCCCTGACTTCAAATTGTAGACACTGATTTTGCACAAAGATTATTATAATAGAATAGAGCCTAGTTCTGAAACATTGCAAGTTTTGGCAAGTCCTATGTGAACTTTGTCAACATAGCAAGTTTCTTTGTTCTTAATTTTCCTCCAAATGCAGGTAAGGAAGCCAGTTACTTACACAGTATGACATACAACCAATGATAGCGTTAAGCCTTTTACATTACAAAAAAACTACATAGTTTAGAAAAATTATCTGACCAGAAACACTGTAATTTCCTGGGGTTCCTTGTGTGGTGTCTACCTACGTGAGGTCTCAAACAACTGATGGCACGTATTTTCCTTTACAGGTTCTTGCTCTGATTTCTGAGCTTGCCTCTGTGGGCACTTGCTCTGTGATGGCAGGCAGCACAGAGAGGAGCGTAATCCCCCCTCAATTATGGTTTCAGCAGGGTGACGCTAACTGCTAAGCCGTCTTTCCAGCAGAAGCAGGGCTTTCCATAGATGATGCTTGTTCTGCTGAGCAATTTGGATAGCAGATTTTGTATCCTATCTTCTGGATTTAATCTCAGCCGCAAGCAGCACACACTGCTTTCAGTCCTGAAACTCTCTTAAGCCAGTCTTTTTGTCAAGTTAAAATGCAAAATTTTGGTGATATAGACACTTGGCCTAGGGAGAGGAAAGGGACACAATCTTTCAGCAGAATATGGAAAAGATGGATTTTTAATTTTCCAGTGTAAATCACTGTGTCCCCAGAATCCTTTTCCATTTTGCCATGCACTGTCCAGTCCCTCTTCTCCCTCCCTATGTTCTGCTATCTGTTTTCACATGTTATCCATCTAATTTATTTTTTAAGTGCCTTGGCTCAGGACACTTATTTATTTTTCTGTAATATACTGCAGATATCCAGGTTTTATTAAAAAATTGATTTTAAAAACTTTAAAAATTAGATTGGTTCATGTTTTCATTATAAACTTTTAAATAGACTTTTGTAAAAACAGTACATGAACAAAACCTGTAGTCTTAATGATATTGTGAGATATAAAGACAGGATCAGGACTTCTGAACTGCATTGGTTCAGGCTTGTGGGGTGAGAAAATTTCTAGCAAACCCAAAAAATTCCATCCTGAAGTGTCATCACAACAGATTCTCACTTTCACGCTTCCAGGGAAAATGTCTTTCTCTTTAGTATATAAAAACTCAGAAAAAGCTTTGATAGGATTTATCTGAGAAAACCTTCCAAACAGCTTTCTTGGGTAACTGCACATAACAACTCTTTTAACATTTACATAAGCACTCCTCTTACAGATTATTACAGAAATTATGGGGATTTCCGCCCTGAATAACAACAGAAGAAAGCATTGTGTTTGAACTGCTAAACAGCAGTTTAAGATACAAGAACATCTTGTTTTGATAGTTTGCAACAGATTTCATGCACTTTGCCATTAGACATTCCTGCCTGTATTCTGCCCATGCAACTCTGCTGAAAAACTGCTTGTGCAGCCCTTCCTGCATCACATAAATAAAGGAATAAAAAGAAGATTTTTAAAGTTTTCCTTATGTCATTCATTATTGCATGACAGCATTAAATGTGTACACGCTCCTTAACCATCCACTTAGTTCTATAAATGTCAACCTTTACAGAGATCTCCATGCTACAGCTTTAAGTGACAGAAAACACTTACTGTTGAGGCTCTAAGAGACAGATCCATCAGTGTGTAGGCATTGGCTTCCGAGTCATTCCATGCATTGAAAGACTCCACAGTTTTGGTGCTCTTGGTGTCCTCGGAGGGACAAAAGATCCCCTTCTGAATTGGTTGATTATTCAGGTGAACAAAATCTAAGCAAAAACCAAGAAAGAAGAGCTGTCCTCTGAATTTAAGTCAGCCACTTTACCTTTGTGTATGTGAAGCAGGTTGTTAGATTCCTTGGAATGGTGTGAGATCCAGTGCAGAGTTTCTCACTAAAGCTTCAGATTGCTTCAGTCCATCATCAGTGTAGCAAAGGGCAGCAGCAGCAGCTTCCATTTAAATACAGGAGAGGGCAGAGTCCGCACATGCCCAGTTTGCAGCTTGTTCCAGCCTGATTCCAGCTTCACTTTAATGAGAGTATAAAACTGATGCACACTTAAAAGTTCTGGTATCTGGTTTTTGCCTTTGACCAATTTATGTCTGAATTTTAATGCTATTCCCACACTATGCCTATGAAGACAAAGAAGTTCAAAAGTGGAGTTCACTATCTTAAATATAGTTATTTTTTATCATATTGGTGAGTTGTTTGTAGTCTGCATTTAATGAAGATGCATGGGTACAGTTCTGCTGAAGTTGTTGTAACTAAAATAGATTCTGATATTTAACAATGTGGTTGTATGCACTTCTGTCTTGTAGAATTTAGGTCATGGTTGTTTGTTGGTCTACTTCTAAAAATAAACAAAACATAGGGATAAAACCTGACATCATCCTTTTCTGCTCTTTGGTTAGAAAACAAACAAAACAAAAATCCCCACACAAATACCTTAGGCAGAAAACAGCAAATATCCATTTGTTTCAAGAGTTTCCTGCTTTCTTTTCAGTTGTGTTTAGGTAAAGTACACATGAACGGATTCTCATTCACACAAATCTGGCCTTACATTCCACTGTGCAAAGACAGATGAATTGCTGTATTCCCAGTTGAGGGCCCATTACTGTTGTAAAGTGAAGTTTAATCGTAACAGAGAATTAGGCACAGTGTGTGAAAATGCTCTTCTAGCAGATACTGCAGCTTGAGTATCACAGAGTTTAGGCCTTCCACTCACTGTCCAAACAACCCTGATGCAAGCTATTAGCTTCACTGCAGTTGGTATTAAAAATAGATGGTGTGAACTGTTACTGGAAAGCCTTTGTGAGAAGGCCGTGTTAGTAATTGTGGGAACTGCATTCATCCAGCTCTGCACATGTACCTTTCCTTTAATCCACGCACCTGCAGTACCTAACCATCAACTGAAGGACGAACGGGAGCTGTGCCTATAGTGAAAGGCATGCACCTCTAGTGTTGCAGTTTCCCTTGAGAGTCATTTAAGGAAGGAAGTGATCCTTCTTGTCACCAGGCCACTGAACATTAACCAGCAGAAACACTACTTAGACTCTACAGACTCTCAAACTATGACACCCTAAGAGTAATTATTAGCAGGCCCATTATGAAAGGCAGAGAGATTTAATGAAGTGTCCCGGTCCTGCAGTGTTGATAGACACAACCAAACCAGATCTAAAACAGCTGAACTTCAGAACTGCACCCAGAGCTGGCTGATCCACTGACAAGTTTCATCTTTGCCAACGTCTGAGATTCTATGGTCACTTTGTAGAATGTGTTCTTCCCTTCTTCTCTGTGTGACACCAGACACATGAATATCAGGGCAGTGATGACATTAATGTACAAACTTCAAAGAACATTGACGTGAACTCCAAATCCACACCTCTGCATACACAGTGCTTGCACTCTAAGGATGCTGCAGCAACAATGGTGGTGGACATTTTGCAGGACAGGACCTTTTTGGAAGATAAATTTGCATTTTACTACTAAATAGTCAGGAGATGTCACTACATAAAGCCACAATGTGAAACTGGCAAAGGCTTTTACTATCTTCAAATGAAGCTTACCGAGGAGTAGAGCAGAAAGTACAGAAATGAGACAATGGAAGGTGTCTCATGTGACCTCTGTACTCAAAGGAGTTGCACAGTTACATCCTGATCTTGTCAAACTGATAACACAGGCTTGGAAACATACAATCTTCAAGACAAGCATAAATACTAGATCAGATGTGATATTTGACTTGACACGCTCATTTTCTTTGCTTAGATTCTCTTTGTTTTCTGCTTTGTGTCTTAGTTTTGGGCAATGCCAACACTCAATCTGTTTACAAACAGCTTGTTCATAAAGTTCTTCTTTTCCCTGGGTCACAGATGACATTTTTCTTCCTTCTTATTTCCTCTCATCTTAACAAGTCAATGCACTGAAAATATTTCATTTCCAGCTAGCCTAGAAGCATTGTCTTTTTTGGCATTTTTGTGGGGGAGCCTGTAATATGTTTGTCAGAGTAATCAAATCATAGAATAAATATACTCTTTTTTAAAAGTAAATTAAACATTATAGAAGCTGTCTTCCTGCTTCATTAGATTTGGTGTTGATATACACATCTTTGCAGAGAAATTACTTTGATTAGTTCAGCAGTCCCAGAGAGCACATTATGAAAGAATATGCAGTGTAGAGATAAGAAAGAAAGTTTTCCTTCTGGGAAGCAGATGCTAGCGAAAGAGGGCTATTCATTTGGTATCCTTACTTGGCCTTAGGACTCTGCTTCTGTGAATGCTAGGTACTTGCAAGCTAGGGAGATTATTTCGAAAAATTGGACTCTAATACTCAGATTCATGGCCAGTAGAAATGTTCTCATATGATGGTAGTTGTGTGATCCTTTATTATGGCCAATTGCTAGAGGCAATTCAGCTGCTCTGTTTTATGTGTGATGACTCAGCTTCCATGGAAGGAGAGGAGTCATCCTAGAGCTGTACAAGATATGAAGTATGAGACATCTCATTCTCTGTTCCTAGGACTTGGGGAGTCAGACAAAGACATGCAGCAAATCACTCACAAAACTTTTTTCTCTCAGGTTTTCTTTGCTTTATATGCAGTGTTAAACCAGAGAGAGAAGTTCTAAGTATTCTGTTGAACAATAATTGTTTTTCTTTATAGTTAAGGCTATTTTACTTGACGTCATCAGAACATTAGACTTGTGGATCAGGAGGGAAATTTGGCTCTTCTCTCTTTTTCCCTTGTTTATTCTCTATTAAAAGCTTACCTCTCTTGTATTCCTGGGAAGCTTAATCGAGAAACCATATGAGTTTATGACCCCAGGTACTTCCCAAAGGTATCAGCTCATTCTAAAGTGTTCAAACATTTCTGCCACAAGTTCTGTGTGTGAAATATGCAGAAAATTCACCTGGCTTATGGCTCAGGTCTGAATTGCCCTCCAGTAACTTCTAGAGAAAGGAAAATCTGCCTAGTATTAATGTCTCAGAATTTTGTCACATTGAACTATGGTGAGAAAAGCCTTCCCACCTTGAGAGTCCTGCTTTCAGCTGGATGCCAGCTGCCTACCAGGCAGCTCGATCCCTCTCCCTCTTCAGCAGGATGAGAAATGAAGGAGAAAATAAGATGGAAAAACCTGTGGCTCAAGATAATGGCAGCTTAATGAAACAAAATCAAAGGCTGTGTGTGGAAGCAGAGGAAAAGAAAATAGTTATTCTCTACTTCCCATCAGCAGGAGTTAGCCAGCCAATTCCCAGGAAGCAAGGCTTCAGTTGGCACAGCAGTTATCTCAGAAGATAAATATATTGTAATAACAAATGCCCCCCACCTCCTTCTTTTCCTTAGCTTTTATTGCTGAGCAGACATCACAATGACATGGAATATCCCTTTGGTCAGCTGGATCTGCTGTCCTGGCTATGGGCCCTGACAAGCTCTTACCCACTCCCAGCCCACAGGCAAGGGGGTAATGTTGGAGAGACAGCAGTGCCAGCACTGCTCAGCCAGAGCCAAAACACTGGGCGTGAGCAGCACCTTTCTAGGTACCAACCCAGCACAGCTCAGGGAGGGCTGCCACGTGGAATATGAGCTCCAGCTCAGCCAGACCCGAAGCAACCTCTTATTGCTGATGATTTACTTCTGTTCACAGTTTTTCATAAATTACAAGCAAAAATAGCAGAAAGACCACAGACTCTGGGACCCTTCCAGGAAACCGAGAAAATTGTCTAACAGAAAAAGGGAAAGATAATGTCTCGATAAAATTTAATTAAAGTCCAAATGAGTATAAGATTTCTTTCACAATGATGGGAAAAGAACTCATTGTTCTCTTCTTTGGCTGGGAGCTGTGAGTGGAATTAGGTGTTAGCTCATCTACAGGAATACAGAGTGCACTGCAGGACAGGTAATCTGCTGCTTATAAGATAAACAGACTGCTTGTGGGAAGTGCCGGGCGAGTAAAAGACAAGGGGCATGGTCAGCTAGGCATGAATGACTTTGAGACACATTTACAAGGCTCACTGGGCTTCTTTAAACTTTCTGAAAGATCACTTGAGCTTCCAAGGCCATCTTAAGGAGAGAGGAACAAACTACTCAGAAATGGGAAAGGTAAAGTTCCACTTTTCTTTGAGTGCAGACACAGGTCTGGGATTTGAGTTACCACAAAGAAGGCATGCACAAAACAAAGGTGTTTGTATTGTTAATAAGCCGAGTGATTTTTTTCCCCCCCATTGTGATGTGGGGAATGATAGTGACAATTCCTGAAAACATCTTGGGGAAGACAATTCTCAGTGCTCAAAATATGCTCTGCTTGCCCTCTTAGACGTGCTAGGTAATCACATAAGTGATGGGACAAAGGGAAGAACTATCGATTTTTTCATTTGAGTGTCCATTCATTTGCAGTATCTGCCTTTCAGAAGGGAAAATCACACTACAAAATCTGAGTCCACAGCAGCCTTCCCCACACAGCAGCCTTCCCCACACAGTCCCCCCTGTATAGCATGAGCCCTGGGTGTCTTGTTTGGTATTGCTTCTCAGTGGCTGCAACATCTGAAAACATGTTTTCCTCATAAGCATTTTTAGGGCCCTATTTTTGTACTGGTACCTGCAACAAATATATATGCTTAGATATGTAGGTGAAAACTGGTTGCTCGTTTTACACAAAACTGGTTTCAACCATCTGTGTTCTTTTTGCCTTTTTACAGCTAAGATCTGTCAGAGGGGAGCTCTCTCACTTCTTAGCTGTTCTCAGAGAGTGCACTGCAATTTTGGCACCCCAAGTAAGGCAGGGAGAGAGTTGTGTAATACATATCTTCTGTGCGCTCTATTAATCATAAAAATTAAATTTAGTTCTTCATGCCTGCAGCAACTTGGCACAGGAACAGGAGGCAAGAAGACCCTTTGTAAATAAAATTGTTAAACTGAATACAAAGTTCTGTACGGCCTTTCATGGGAGCATATTCTTGGGACTCCTCAAAAATCAATAGACAAAATAGAAAACAGTAAATCAAATGAACATGGGTTTCTATTTTGCTGTAGAAGTGAATAATTCACCTTATGGGTAGTTCTAATTTTGTAGGGTAACCAAGATCTATGGTGAACAGCAAAGGCACAAACTGTAGGATGCAGCCAGCAAGCGCTAAGACTAGGCTATGTTTAGCCCCACATCAGGAGAGGGAGAACCTCAGGGCTGGGCCAAGTACAGAAGGGCCAGACCAGAAAGAATGGTTTAGAAAAGTCCCTTCAAATACAAGATTTTTTTCTAATACTCAGCAAAACCAAAATATTTTCCACTGACATGAAAAGATTCTATCAGTGGTCTCTCCAAAAGTCTGAATATAGCCCTGAAAATGGCATTAGGCTGCAAGTCTATGGCAAGGCACAATCCAGCAGCTTCTCTGCCTGAGTTCCCTTAGTTGTGTTTCCAGCTTACTCTGGGAGTTTATGGCTTCAAGGCCAGCTAGCTTGAAAAGGTCAGTCCACTTCTGTCCCTCTTGTCCTTCCTCACAGAATCTGAACACAAAGTAGTTGCACAAAGAGCTCTCAAGACCAGCCAAGTTGGATTTGCAGTGCCTCCAAAAAAACCCTCTTAACTCTCATTTGTGAAGTGAGCTCTCAGATTCATCCTTCCCTGTCTCCTATGGTTCAACCTCTTTGCAATGTCTACCTTTCTCCATGGAATTCTGGTTAGACACTCTTTTCAGTTTCAGCTAGAAGCTTCCCTACTTCTAGTTCCCAAATAAGAGCTCTCACCTTCTCACGTGTGAGCTAAAGCTGATTGTGCTGGTGCAGCTTAGTGCCTACTGTTGGCAGGAGAAATAATATTTTAAAAACAATTGAAAAGTTGCTGTATCATTGCAGAAAAAATGTCCCACCTTTTTGGCAATAATTAGATACAAAACTTAAAGAAAACTTCCCTTGTTACTCTCTTCCCCTTAATAAACCATGCTTCTGTCTCAGGCAAGTCATTCTACAGTGGGCTGAAGTGTGGGATCAGCATATGGTGGTCTCAAAGCTGCTTTGCACTTTTTGCTGGAAACAGGCATTATGAAAGATTTGCTCATGGAGAGATACAGCAGAATTTTGTGTTTCCAAACTACTATACTACACCAATAAGAGGAGGATTATTGACAGAGAAGGGGTAAGAAATAAAATTGCAGAGAAATTGTATCAAGCATTTTTTCCCTACTGAAATGCTGGCTGCCACTAGAGGTGCACACAGTGGCCAGTGCTAGGATTTGGTCAGCACTGGCAGAGAGCTTGTACTGCTTATAGGAACAACTACTGGTACTGTTTGGTTTTTGACTGGTTTTTTACTTCCATCTGCTTATACGGTACTTATTTCTGAAACATACAGAGCTCAGTGACTTGAGCCTCTTGTGGGAGGGGCTGCAGAGATATTTTTACAGGTAAGACAGGACAGAAATGGAGAAAGACAGATCTCTGGTGAATAGATTAAGGAACAACAAACAGTATGAAGCAATTTTTACCCACACACAGCAATCAAAATGTAAACCTTGATATTTGAGAAGTAAAAGTTTATGATAACCAGTGGGTAAACAAAGTGGGATGTCACGGTATTAAAGAATTATCATCTTTCTCCTTAGATAATAGCACTATTGTCCACAAATTATCTGTAGAGAATATATTTGCTGCCCTGATAGATATACAATTACTTTTTTCTGCCACACACATCTTGTCTTACAACATCTCTGTGAAAGAAATCTTACTGTTTCAAGAAATACCGTCAGTGGTTGCATAGGTGAAAAAAAGCAAACCACAATTGTCAAGCCACTAGTGGGAGAAAATTCTGTTGGTCCACTGATAAGCAGGCTTCTCAAGCCTCAGCAACTCCTAGCCATTGTAGATGTCCTGTTTTGCTGTTCTAGACTGCACTGTGCCCAGTGCTTTCAGAAACTGGAGCAGGATGAGAAGGAAGAAACAAACAACTCACTAACACCACTGAATTTTCAATCTTGTATTTGAATTCTTTCTGAAAAGAGCCTGACAAACAAGTGAAAATTAAAATTGCGAGAGAATATTTTAGTTGAGTGGTGAGCTTATGAATGTGTCCTACACAAGACAAAAAAGCCAGCAGTAGCCTGCACCAAATTCTGCTTCAGCTGCAAGTGTTAAAGATTTGGGCAGGATTCTGTAATGGCCACTGAGAACAGAGTCATTATGAGGAGTTTGTCCCTGTTGCAACTTCAAACTCTTCACACAAAGTCTGAAATCAAACAGACCTAATGCTTAAGCTAGAGCAGAATCCAGTGTAGGTGTACTATCAGAGGTTCTCAGTGTACAGAAGTGTAAAGCTGTATGTCTGTTTCTTTATAAACTCTTCTCTAGGGCTGTCACCACCATGGACTCTGATTTTCCAAATGTCCACATGAGGCCTCTAAATTAACACATTCTTCTTTGTTTCTTTCAGTGCTGCTTTTATTAACACCTGCTCTGCTAAATGCCTCCTCTGGATCATTAGTAACTTCTGTTTCAGTTGCTATGACATCCTTTTACTCCAACCTTACTTAATGGAAAGTACAGGACAGTTATCACAAGTTTGCAGATAGGATGCAAGTGTGCAAGTGAGACTGTGTTCAGCTTAGTCTAAGCCCTTTTCATTTTAGTCCTATCCTCTCCCAGCTCCTTTCTTTAACTGTTGTTGCCCTGCATCCCCTTCTTTGACAACCCTCCATCTTTCTTTTCTCTCAAATCAGATATATATTCTGGTTTTCACTTCTAAAAGGCTTGATAGATTCTCTGTCTCCAGCTTACCTATCATCTTTCACACAGCTCTGGCTTGCCAGCTCTCTCATCCTGTCAGCCCATGATGCCCATTTCCATCATTCCCTGGACACCATGTATGATTTGCTTCTCTCCATGCAGTTCTGCATGCTGGTGGCCGTGGCAACAAGAGACACTGACAATAGCTGGGCTACAGGCACACACAGCTGGCTGGCTACGTTGACACCACTGACCTATAGTGTCTGATTTTATCTGCCCCTCTCCTGCCAGTATACCTCCATTTCTTGTCTCCTTGTACTTTGATAACAAGCTCTTTGGAGCAGAGACTTTTTATTCTATGCTGGGATCATGTTCTAACTTGCCTAACATTAAGTATTAGAGCAAAGCAGATGTCATAGGACTTCCATTTTCTGCTAATGTAATGAATTCACTTAACAAATAAACTTTGCCTAATTTTTTTGGTGAGCTTATGAATAATTCAGTATGACAACAAGAAATATGGACAGCTGAAAATGGTTTTCAGAGTTTAAAAAGCAAGAGTAAGCCTTCTGAACACACATCTCAAAATCAAACCTGTATGAAGTGAGAAACACACTAGCACCAATCCTCAGAAAGTCAAACTGCAGTTTCTTACTTTAGTTTTAGGATTCTGCCTACTCCCTTCAGAACTGGAATTCCTGCTTGGGACTTGCAGATGATGTTGCAAACCACAAAAACATAATTGTGTGAACACTTTGCTGCATAGCAAACATTGACAAACATGTCATCTCTACTTACTGTAAAAAATTTTTACTGAAATAATATCTTGAAAGTCATATATATATGACTGGGGAAGCTGAGCACTGCACTCTTTCTGCTCTTTCAGATGGCTACAAATGTGCTTGAAAAAAAGAAAACACATTAACAACATACAGCCTTGAGTTTGGGCTTGAGTCCCCAGGATACCTGAGCAATTTTGCACACCACCATACAGTTTCCTTCTTGTACAAACTGAAAGTTAAGGATGTCACCAGTAGGGAGTGACTGACCTCTCCCTGTGTAATAAACAAGTGGATTCATGAAGAGGAACATCAGATTTAGACAGGCCTTATCTCACTTTTGATTGAATGACTCAGCCACTTCTTTTCCTAGGGAGAAAAATTAATGTGCTCTTTTCTAAGAAGAGTTTCAGACAGGAGACTTAAGACCACAGAACACCTCAACTAAAAATTAACATTTAAAAGGCATTTCTCCCTGATCACAAAAACATTTTCTTTGTGTGTTTCAACCCTTTTTGCAGGTTTAGTTACAAAATTTAATTTAATATAGTATTATAAAATACAAGAGTATTTTATACTCTTGTTCCCCCCACCAAAACAAAACTATCCAGCCAAAAAGTTAAGCCTTTGCCTTTAATACATATATATTTCACTAAACAAATTCATTGCTGTTGCCTTTGACACAAGAGGTGAAAATGCTATTTTTTAGTGTTCATTTATAGTTACAAACAGTCAGGGACAACCAGTAAACAGAAAAACGGTCACTTCTATCTTCACAAATTTAAATGAAGCTCAAAACATCCTAACCATGCAATCAGGACAAACTTTTGCTACTATATTCCTGACCATGGACATATTAAAAAACCCACAAAGTCTCTTTGTTTTCAAATTCATTGACTTTTGTCAGAGTTGAGACAACAGTGATAATGGTTGGTTACTCCATGAACAAAAAGCAAGAAGGCAGCATCCTTAAGTTCAGTACCAAAGAAACTCAGACCTATTTTCTGAGCATGAACAGTATAGACTATGAGAGTGGCCATTCTGAGTCAGTCCAAAGGTGTGTCAAACCCCACATCCAGTGACTGAAAGCAGCATGCCAGGAAAGAGTACAAGAATATGGAGAGATTTCCCTAAAATACTCTTTCAGTCTCAAACAGCATGCAGCTCAGTAAATCTGTGCTTCTCAACCCATATTTCAGTGATCTAAGTCAAACATTGATGAAGCTTTTGTGGGTTTGTAAAAGGATTCAATATGTAAGTAGGAATGTAGCTTCAAGTTGTCAATGTAAAAGTCTGGGAAATGAAAGGCTGCAGTCTGAAACATGAAGTTATTTTGGTCCAAGCTAAATTGCTCATTAGCTTGAGCACAAGCACAGAAATCTGAAAGCTAACACAGCCTCTCTTAGAAAGTTTTGTATAATTTAAAACACAGTCATACTACAAAACCAGTTTTCAGCTCAGCTTAGCAACTCTCCTCATGATATCCAAGTGCATTTCAAAAGAGTTGCCAGAATGAACTAGCTGAGACCCAAGCTCCCTTTCCTTCCTTTATTCTAATTATTGGAAGAGAAATTCCTCTTAAAATGAATTCTTGCTTCACCAATTTTAATGAAACATTTTCTTTTTTTTTTTAAAGATCACAGGTAGTCTTATTAAAAGCTCAGCTTTTCAAGGTTTGATGATCAGAGTTGAGATTCACATTCCAGAGAAGTGCCTGCAGCTTAAGCACCAAGACTACCTGAAGATTCAGGAACATGGTTTTTGAATAAGAATCAGGCCGAAGAATGGAGAAGGTGAACAGAACTAAAAATCTAACACAGTAATGCAATATAAACAGTCACTATGCTGGGAATAATTTCTAATCACTGCTGCTTCTCAGCGATTTCTTTCAAGAACATCTCAGTGATGTTTTCTTGTACTTTTACAGTGCTTCTGTATTTCTTACCTTCGCTTACTGACATTACAGCAGTAAAAGACTCATCATGATTCACTGATCATAGAAAAATAACAAAAAGGAGTCTTTAGAGAGACTATTTTTCATTCTCCAACTATTCCACTGGGACCAGGCTCTTAATTTTTGTTAGCCAGTAGAGTTATGGATATATGAGAAACATCCACTCATAGGGAGATGAGTGTTTTAGTCCTTTAATGATCATCTGTGCATGTGCATTTTGGAACCCTGGTTCTGGAACTTGACCTATGTATTTATTGTGAGGTTCCTTGAGGTACTTTTCTGAAAACACATATGTAGGAGTCAAAGATGCTAGTGATCTTCTGTGCAGGGTACTTAACTAACTAAACTCTGAGGAATAATTTGCAATTTTCTTTCTTATAATTAAAATTCCATGAGGCAGAAGGTTGACACTGTTTAAATTCAGGATACAATTTATTTATTTACCAAGAGTTAGAAATTACTAATCTTACTTAAATTAATTCAAACCCTTTTTAGCCACCAGCTGAGGAACCTACTGCTCCGCTTAATACAGGGTACTTCCCCTGTCTCCCTGCAGAAAAATAATGGAAATTAGGTGACAGGTCTAAGAGAAAAATGCCACCTAAACACATGAAACCAGGTATATTTAAAGCTTCTGTAGCTTTTATTTTACAATCACCTGCACTTTTGTATGAAAGTCCTAAGCCTTAGTTTACACAGACATGTGATGTTTGTGTTTCTGTCCCATCACTGATGGAGGTGATACATTCTAAAAAATGAGAATTAACTTTACTGACTGAATCTCACAGACATTTGATAACCTGGTATTAAGTAAGATTTCCCCAAAAATCCATTTAAGTACTTAAAACTCTCTGATTTTGAAATACAGTGTAGATTATCAGTGCTGACAGCAAAATATGAAATCAAGTTATTATATCTGTGCAACAGAAATAGTGAGGGGCTTAAAAGTGCAGGTGATGAGCTATATACTCTATCAAAGAGTAACATGTCTGTAGTCTTCAGGGGCATAAGCCATCAGACAGATGTAGAATATGTGGAAAACAGCCAAAGATACAGAACTTGTACTGAGAAGAGGTGCTGATGACTGAAGTCAACATATAAAGTAATTCAAAAGTGCAGACTAAATGATAGCTAAAACACCACATACAATGTAATAAGTTACTAGTTAGAAAGATAAAATGAGCCAAAGTTCATAGTCTTCGAATTCAAGAGCCTGGAGAGCTGGATCTGGGCTATGGGCCTTGGTCACGAATCCAAAGTGCACTGTATAGCCCTGGATGAATAGTGAAAAATCCAGCACCGAGTTATCCCATATACCTGGGCACAATCTGGAACCTGGGAGTGGCGGGATAAGGAGCTGCTTCAATGACCGGAGAGCCTGCACACTGCCAGCGGCAGCCCACGATCCCTGGGGAGCAGGAGCAGCCACGGGCAGAGTCAGGCTCTGGAAGGAGCCGCGCATGTGAAACATCCCCCTATTACCTTTGAAAAAAACACTGCTGCATATGCATGACTTTCCTGTTTCTGTACTACTTTATACTTTTCAAAGTTTAGTGCAGGTTTCTCTTACAGAGACCTAACATTTAACTATTAGGAAAATACATCATGAAGGGGACAGACAAGAACAGAGGAAGGGAAGGAGTCAGCACAGAACTGACCAAAGCAAGCAGTAAGATACCATTCACCCAACAGAGGTGCCAATCCTTTACTCTCTAGGAACAGAAATAAATCTACTTACAGCATTAATCAATAGTGCCTGAAATGAATAATACATAGCAGACTAATGGAACTGAAAAGTCATTAGTGGTGTGGGAAGCTTACTAAAAGCAACCTGCATGAACATTGCCATTAGCCCTAGTCAGAGAATGGACAATCTTGCCTGTGCAAAACCCAATATCATATCTTCAAGTGATATGAAAAGCAAATCTGATTTTTTTGCAAGAAAATAACTGTCAAAATAAGTCTCTTGATTGCTCCCTTTCAATATTTTTTACCTGGAGCTTCTAAGCTAAAAATATCTTTGTTTTAAAAAGGTCATGAGAGGATATTCAGGGTTTTTTCAGGTTACATCAGTAAAAAATAACTAGTGGAACTGTCTTCCTAAGGGAAAACAATTAAGGAACTTTTTAGTAAAACACTAACTAGCACCGGAAGTTAATATGGGAAGATATGAGATACAGTGACTGTGCCATTTTACTATCTTCTCCTTCAGCTATATGAAAAATAAAATATTTTTATCTATTTTATCTAGAAGAAAAGGCTGTTCCATTACAGGAATATTTTGTTGCAGAGTTTTTCTTATTCTTTAGATAGAAAGAGCTGCAAGGGCTGTTACAAGTCTAATAAGTCAGATCAAATGTATCTTGTATAAGGAATACTTATTGACATGAAATATTTTGATCTTACTAATGGTTCTGACATAATATTTATGTGAAAAGTTTACAAATTTGTAAAGCAAGTCTGCCACAGGAATCATCTCTTCAAAAAAGGGATTCCTCTGAAGAGTAGCTGTTTTCAGACAGGAATGGCCTTTGAATATCCAAAGCAGATGGAAGAGCTCTCTTGCAGGTTTTTCTAACCAAAAGACATATTCCTAATAATGAATAGCACACAGAAAGAAGAGGCATCTTATTGCCACCACCCACAAAGGAGGAAAACAAAAGATAGTTTTTTTAAAAAAGTGAGTTCTGAAATTCTGTATCAAATATTATTTTAAAGCAACCAGCAGATATTTGAGACTTCCAAAATTTAATGCAAATGCTGATCACGTGACTTTCCTCCTCATTCTAGAGATTTATTAGCTTCAGGCCCCACTGCTAGTTTTCTTCCCTTTGGTGCTTTCTTTTTGTGCCTAGAAGTTTTCACTTCCTTGAAATTCAAGTTAAAAACGAAACTACCTAGAAACAGAAAATTAGGTTAAATCACAGAAAATGCAAATTCTATTAATAGAACTACTTTTAAAAAATTGGGCAAGTTTCTAGATATAGATGAAAAGGTATAAAGTAAGATTGCAGAAGGTCTGTGAGAACCAGTGTGATGACAGAACTGGGATCACTTAACCTCTATCAAAACTAATAATGTTATAAATCTTATGGTAACTGAAACTGAAGCATATGCTAAGTCATATTGATTTTAATTTCGTTTATTTATGTGGTAAATTAAGGCATAAGTCGTTTTAACAGCTGTTGCAGGTTAGGTGTCCCTTTTTTTCTTATTATTTATTGGAATTTTTTCCCCATTAGCTGAGGGGAAAACCTGATGGCTGGTACTTCTTGGGTACTTAAGAAAGACAAAGAATTCGGCTGGGCCCAGCGGGGAAGGGGGAGGCAGAAAAAAAGAGAGGGCGGGGGCAGTTGGAAGCTGGCTGGTTTGGTTTTCTTCTTCAGGTGGAGAGGGGAACTGGCTGGGAGCTGTCTCTGTGGTGAGGGAGGTTTTTCGCCATCATCCAGAGGGAGCGGCTGCTTCTTCCTTGGGGTGTGGCCCTCCCACCCCCTGTCCTGCCGGGATGTACTGCAGCGCCAGCTGTCATCGCAGAGCTGCTGATCCATCTCATCCAGCAGCCCAGGACTTTTCCTGCAGAGCCTCTGATCCATCTCATCCACTGGCCCGGGAC
>VWYI01020311.1:0-16268 GCA_013399455.1 Anthoscopus minutus
GCATCACCATAGCTGCACAGCTCTCATGCCAGTCACACTCAGTTAAGGTGAAAAAAATCCTGATAGTGTTCTTACCAGTTATGGAGCTTAAGATTAGTCAGAAGGAGGGAGGTACCTGTGTTTTTTTTGTTTCTGACACTAGTTAAGCTTTAACATTTTTGTGTAAATAAGCTTTAATTTCCTTGTGGCTCTGATGGTTATTTAAGTATAGTGAGATTGGAGACCTGAGAGCCACATTCCAGGATCTGAAGCTGGAGAGAGACTCTTGCTCAGTAGTTGTGGTGACAGGATAAGGAGTAATGGGTACAAAGTGAAAGAGGGAAAATGTAGCAGAGATTTAGGAAGAATTTTTTACTGTGAGTGTGGTGAGACACTGGATCAGGTTGCTCAGGGAGTTAATCTCAAAAAAGGAAATACAAGTTGACTTGAGACTTCAGTAGCAGATCTGCTTCATTCCACCAAATTACTTAGACAACTGGTTTAATTTATGTCCTATTGAATTGTCTGTGCATAAGTGATTAACAAAGGGCAGTATAGAAGGTGGTTTTTTCTAACAAGTGGCCTCAGAAAAGATTTGTAGTTTTAAAACCTCGACAGCTCAATGAAAATACAAACAGTTGCACATTTATGAGAAGTGTATTCATGATAATTTTGTGTCCACCACAGAGCATCAAGCTGTCCTTGCTTGCTTTGTCCTAATGTCCACCAGGACTGAGACCTTCAAAGCTCTTCATTCAAACCCTACACACACTAGCACTGGGAGTAGGTGCCAGGCTCCGAGTACTCTGCAGACACTGCTTGCCCTACATAATTTTATTTTCATTCTTTCATGATAATATATGAGAAATTCATATAAAAATACTGTATTTTGCTCCAGATTTAACTTTTTAAAGAGCTTTTAATTTCTCTTGCTTTTCAATATATGTTTGAAGCATTCTGTCTAGAAATTACCCAGTACTGCTGGTATTTCATTCTACTAAACTATTTTCCTTTTGAGATTCGTCTTTTCCTTTCTTCTGAAATAAGATCTAGAGTAAATACCAAAATTCTTTCACTGCATATTATGGCTGAGTGCACTAAAATATAAAAACCTTGATTTAAAGTTTTTTTGAATTCAAAGATCGTACGCAAGCTGTCATTTGAAGGTTCAGTGGCATTTTGAAATGAGAACATCATATATAAAGATGTCGGAGATGGAGCCTCCCACATTGAAGTTGAAGGAAGAAGAACAGAATGAATAGAAGAGTTTCTGGGTTCCAAGGAATTTTAACATCTCATTACTTGAGATTACTGTACATATAATTTTCCAATATTTTGTATTATAGACTTTGAATGTATTGGTTAAAATTACTTCATGCCTGGCATCAATTTAGTCTTATTCATTATCTCCCTTAAATCAAACCCTAAAAATAGCTGGTTTCAGTGAGTGAGCAATTTTCTGATAGGCACAGATTCTTCAACATTTCTAAAGTGAACTTGTAAGTGAAAACAGACTAGGTGGTAGCAGCCCTTTAGCTTTTCTTGAGCAGCCTGGTATTATATGAATTCAAGTAGTTATAATTTTAACTAAATTTATAATTCATCATTTGCACCATAGTTCATCCCAGATTTTCATAGTTCTACAGTTTCTTTTGCTACCTAAATGGCACTGACTTTCATAGTCTAAAGGCAATGATTGTGTTATTATTTTTTATATATATGGTCAGTACTTTGATCAGTGTTCATATTTCTTTGATCATCCAAAAAGGGGGATAGAACCATGTTAGAATTGAGGTAGGGCTGGGTTTTGAGCACCAGTGGGAGAATTTCTGTTTTTGTTCTAGCAGCTACCTTGACCCAGTAGTGAAACTGAGGTCATCAGTGACCTCATCAGCCACATCTTGTCTCAAAATTTGTGTCCATTTCTATTTCTCATTTCTATGACACAGCTGTAATCTGACTTTAAGAAACATATTAAATGATATTAAATTCCTGATTATATTCTTCAATATCTCAAGTTTTTTAAAAGTCCCATTAAAACATGTACCATATGCTTTCTATCTTTGTATCAGGGGTTTAAAACTGTAAAACTTGTGACCTTTAAAACTTGAAAGCAACTTCCAAGGCATTTCTAGATATCTAATTTTGGTAAATATTATGTATATTTATATAATCTTAGATCTGGTTATCATATAATCCTATATCTAAAATACCTATTGAAATACCAAATACATGCATTTATTTTACACAAATATATCCATCATTTACTATGTTACCCTTTTGTACTAGAAAGAGCTTATAAAATAATTAGTTAAATGCAAGATTCCTCCCTTCTGACAGTGAAACTAAGTGTTCCAGTTGGTTTACATCCCTATTTCTATTTCCTGTGCTTTGGGGCTGTGTCTTAGTGCTTGAGAGAAACTTTCTGTTCTAGATTTACCAGAATATTGCTCCATATCTGTTGCAAGACAGTGCTCGGTGCTGAACGGAGAAGCAAAAGTGAGGAAGGAGACCTAAGAAAACAGAACTGCCTTCCATTTTCTTTCATATCTGCTGGGGAAAACAGAGATGGTATTCTGTGAAGGATCTAGCCAGAGTTTCCTTCTGTGAAGCACTGGAAGTAGCTTCCTAGAAAGTAATTCTGTTGTGTCATGCCAAAGAGATTTTAGGAATAGGTTCAATAATGTCTTTGTGAGGAGTAGAGGTGAGATCCTCTCACTTTGCAAGTGCTTGAAGGTAGAGGTCCTTAGAAATAATGGTCTTTAACACAGTAAGAAATCTGGTGTCTGGAAATATCTGAGAAATGTTGAGAGTTTGTAGTAATCAGAGTTTAAAAATATTTGGGAAGCTTTGTTCTAGATGGTCCTTCCAGCTCACCGTTTCTGCCACATTCTGATGCTGCTTCAAATGCAGCTAATTTACAGTGGCACCAGTGTGAGATACCAGCCATGCTCATACAGAGATCTTTTCCTTTTTTCCTTCCTTTCTCCTCTTTCCTCTTTCCTCTTTCTCCTCTCTCTTCTTTCCTCTTTCTCCTCTCTCCTCTTTCCTCTCTCCTCTTTCCTTTTTCTTCTTTCTCCTCTCATCTCTTTCCTCTTTCCTCTTTCCTCTTTCCTCTTTCCTCTTTCCTCTTTCCTCTTTCCTCTTTCCTCTTTCCTCTTTCCTCTTTCCTCTCTCCTCTTTCCTCTCTCCTCTCTCCTCTTTCCTCTTTCTCCTCTCTCCTCTTTCCTCTCTCTTTCCTGTTGGAAGCAGGGGTTAGACAAAAGGGCTCTTTGCTTTCTCAAGTAAAAGGTGGGTCACAAAAGGAGTGACCTCCCTTCCAGCTCGTTGGGAAACACTGCAGTGTCTGCCTGGCTTCTGAGGAGAATTCTCTCACCCAGGGATGTCCCATGGCTTGGGAAGAGATGGATCACAGCAAATGGAGCATCCAGGGTAGGGCAGCTTTCCCTCTGCCAGGGGTGGAAAAGCTGTGCTCCGCAGGAGAAGGAGCTGTGCTGGGAGCCCTCTGTAGCTCTGCACTCTGCCGGACCCAAGGCAAGAAAGGAGTCAATGGAAGCTTCCTATTTTCAGTGGAAAATTCAGAGAGAAAAAGAAAAAAAGGAATAAGATGCAAAAGAAAAATACCATCTGAAACAGTGGGAATGGAATGAAATTGTCAGTGTGTGGTTTAGTCTCAGGTCCACAAAAACCTCACACCTGGGCACAAAAAGCTGAGGTAGCCACTCACAACAGTGCTGAGCTAATGAAAACATGCAGCCTTTCCAAACTGACAACATTTCAAAACCTTCTCCTGTCTTGCAATGTACTTTATTCTTTCTCCTCTACTAGCTTCTGAAATGAGTTTTGCTTGTTATCACAGGCAGCTTTGCCAGTTCTTACTATTTTATCATGAACTTCGAGGTATTTGATGCTTTATTTAAACCCTCAGCTCCTGCAAATGCAAAGAGTTTTTTTAAAGGTAAAACAAAACTTTCTAGGTCTCATGATTATGTAGGAAGCTGGAAAGTGTGATCCCAAAAATATACCTTAAGACTTAATCCCTTAACATTCAGAAGTCATCATATGAATATGAAGAACCCAAGCATGCTGGGGATTTCAATTTTTTGTTTCTTCCATGTTTTTTTTCTAGTCCCATAGATATTTAGTATGTTTTCAGAATTCTGGGAAACCCAGTTGATGACCTGTCAAAGTTTGGAGCAGCGCCTGTGCTGAATGAAGGTTTTAATATTTTTACTAGAGATTCAAGCCCTGGTGCAGAAAGGGGATAGGGACTTCCCCCTGGAAACTAATGGTAAGACATTTGGCTTCTCATGGCTGTGGCTCTCCAGAATATCAAGCAAGAAAAAAAAAGAAGCCAGAAAAGAAACTAAAAGCCATATAGCATTTCTTCTTAAAACTTGCCATTTGCTTTATATGCCCTACAGTACTTTCCACTTAGACCATGTGGTAGAATCTCCTGTGTTTTGCAAGAACTTGACAAAAAGTTTATTTGATGTTTTAAAATCTTGGGATTACTTGGTAACTGCAATATATGAATATTTTTTTGTAGAAGTGTAAAAATGAGTAACAGAATTATTTGCCAGGATTGCATTTATGTATTGATTCTCACTAGGTCTTTTGCCTTTGAGAACCCCACATTCATATTTTTCTTTTCCAACTTGCCTTTGTGACCTGACCCATTCCTGGAAATTGTTTCTGTGTTTGGAGAGGACAGGAACAAAACCCAGAATTTCAGATTTCCTTTAAGCAAGTTAATTTTCCGGCCCTTTTCCTCATGAAAATAACTTTGAAGATCCTTACTAAAACTAATTGAGAAGGTTGAAAGCTTGCCTCAGATTTTTTCCACCTCCTAAAGCTTATTCAGAAGCCTCCTAGGATTGGGCTTTAGGGTCTGTGGGCTGCTCAAATCGAAGGCCAAATCCTCAGAGGTGCTGAGCAGCTCCAGCTCCAGACTTGGCTTCTTGTTAGTAGTGGCTTCCAGCAACATCTGCAGCTCCTACAGGGATCAGGACTTAGTGGCTCTTTGCAACTCTCTCCAGGCATTGGTTCAGGGCTGATACATTTTTATAGCTCAGTTTCACTTGCAGTAGGATGTGCTCAAAAGCCTGCCTAGTGTGCAGCGACTCTGCACATTGCTAAAGATCTTCCTGCAGCGGAGTCTTGTGGAGAATCAGGGTCTAACCCTCAGCTAAAGCCCCCAGATCTGTTTGCAGTCTCCACTTGATAGCTCCCTTGCTTGGACAGGAATTTTGGGGAACTTTAAGCCTAAATTATTTCCCAGTTTGATGTCTCCTCTCCAGCAGTAAACCTAGTTTCACTTTGTGTAGTTGGCAATATGATCCAGGACCCCTCCTCTCTCCTGTCCTTGTCACAATCACCTCTCTAAACGTTTTACATTTTCAATGTCTTGAATTTATGCACTGAGGAAAACGAGCTCCTAAAATTATGAATGTTTCTTTCAGTCTGCTTAACACGTCATTTTACTGCCACAGACTGGACTATCCCCTCTCCCTCAGATGATTTCTGCTGAGAAGCTTGATTCCAGTTTCTGTTTTCTGATCCACATCCAAATATTCTTTTTCTATCTCCTTCTTTTATTGAAATCCATATAAAGTTGCTAAAGCCAAGGATACATACCAGTCACACGCTGGTATAAACTGGCAGTATCAATAATAACCCAAACTTAGATCAAGCAGACTGGAGAAGCAACATGCCATTTGTTACATAGAAGGTTACATAGAAAAGGTGGTCTGAATACTAATAGGATAATAGTTTAGATTTATATCATGATTTTGCTGAATATAACTCAAACTTTTCTAAGCTGAATCATTAACTCTGCTTTACAGATGAAGACAAAAAGTTGAAGTGAGCTGCCCAAGTTCATGCTGCAGGTAAGTGGTTCAGCTCAGAACAGTCCAGTGAATTGTCTGGAGAGCTCTTTTGGCTCCCTTATTATTTACCTTAGAAGTCTTCAAACAGTGAAATGAAAGGAAAAGGGACATGAGAGGAAATTAAACCATATAAAGACAACTAGTCAGCCAACTCTTCCTTCTCAAAAACACAAAATAAAAGTTTCATTCAATACCGACAAACACAGATGTCACCAATTAAGAGCAAAAGTAGAAACAGACAATTCAAGGCTTTTGTTGTTGTTTTTTAAAGCGGTTTTTCTATTGAAGCCCTATACAGACATAGGATGCAGATCAAACTAATAATACACATTTCTAGCTTTGAGTCTTTCTTTGTGATAGAAAAGAAAATCTCAGTTCTGTGTTTGCCAAGGAAAAGCTTAAATACAAATAAAAATCACAGTACCAAATGACAAATTCTAACACTATAAAATTGAATAAATCAGCAAATCATTTTCCATATCTCAATTTCCAGTAATGGTGCTGTACACAAAGAAATAAACAAGCTAAGGAATATTTCCACTCATTTGCAATGATACTTGACACTCAAGTGTTTTAGTCTTTTCAAAATATTAAGAGATAATTAGGCTAGTTTTTGGTGTAAAATCTTCCTATGGTTATTTCATTTCCCTCCTTGTAAATCTCTCTGAGTGCTCTGGTGTGTGACTTAGAAAAGCAGCGTGCACAGGGCCTTCCTGGCTTTCTCTGCAAAGAGCAGGGCCTGAATGCAAAAGCAACAGAAAAATAGGAGTGTTGGCTATTGCTGTGCAAAGTTTGCAGGCTTGAGCTCTGAACTGCAAGCAGAACTTTGTCACAGGCCAGAGTGTCCCTGAGGAGCTCCCTGAGGGCAGGGAAGATGCTTCACAGGAGCTCCCTGGTGCAGGGAGTACCTGCAGGAGTCTGAGGCCAGGCAGGAGAGCACTGGGGGTGTGTGCTGCTGGCTCTGCTGGGCTGCTGATCCAAAGGAAAATTTATGGGGTGGGCTTGGAAGTGTTGTTTTTCTGTGAAATTTGTCGCACAGCACAGCAAGACCACGAGCTTCTCATTTGGGTAAATGATGTAAATCTGGTCCTAGGGAAGGGGCACTGCCATTCAGACACAGTGAAACACACACAGCACACATGTGGGAAAGCATGGCCCTAAACATCCATTCACACATTCTACCCCTTGACTGGCATTATGGAAGTGTTCACTCAGGGTCATCCTTCCTTTCCAAAAATAAACCTGGGACTGATTATAGATAGCTTTGCATCAGAATCATGTGAAACTCGTGGGTTTGAGTTCAGAGGAAACGTGGGAGGTTCTTGTTATGATTTTAAGTTCACTTGAATTTGAAACTCAGGATGAGACTTAGGGAGGGGAGGACTGAACACAGACGGATCTGCAGGAAAGAATAGATTCAAAATGACCCTTGTGAAATGCAACTGCCAATAGTTTAGGAAGGAATCCTCACTCAAAACATTAAAACAAATCAAAACACTGTCTATTAAAAGTCTGACTCTTAAGGCTACCAAAACCCTTTTTCCACTCTAGGCAATACCATTTTTTAGGAAAAAAAACCGAAACAAAACAGAAAAGAAAATACATAGTATGTTGCCCAATGTCCCCATAGCAGCTCTAAAAAGCAGAGGAAAAGTGTGTTTTAATTAATTTATAAACAAAAGATTATTTCTTGCACTGCCAGCAAAAATCCTGTTTTCCGACAAGGTTCTGGTTTCAAACATTATCAGCAACTGGCAGGATGAGTCCTTTTATGTAAATGAATTCATTATTATTAATTTCTGCTGGCGCTGAACGATTTATGAACTGCTTTTCGAATATGGAAAAGTGGTTCATGAATCAGAGGGGAAAAAATGTTCAAAAAGTCCTGGGTCGATAAATAACAGCAGTCATTCATGAAACCCGCCCATGGTGTCTTTCATCTTCAGTAGAGAGAAGATCAAAATGATAAAATAGTAATGTGCCAACAAAAAAGGATTGAATGGGCAGAGACTGGTAACATTGTCCTCTCCGAGCCTTAATGGGCAGGGATGGATGGTGACAGATTATCCTTCACCAGCAGCAGCTACACCCTGGTTCTCCCAAGGTGAAGTGCTCCTTTCTCGTGCCACACAGAGCCAGGATAAGAGAGAGCTGCTGAGCAGAACCCCACGTGTGCCCCTGCCCCACAAAGCTGCACAGGCTGTGGTCGAAGGATGGGGCTTTCCTTGTCAAGGAATTCTCCCTGCCCTGGATGCTGGAATGGCAATCCTGGCCAGCAGCCTCCTGCTAACCCCACGTCTCCTACACCTCGTTACTGATGGCCCTCCTGGAGCTGGCATGGCACTTCTCTGCAAGGGAGTGCAGCACCAATGGGATTGTAAAGACTCTCATTCGGAGATGAAGAGAGATGAAAAGTACTTGATCTAAAGTGAGAAATCCAGCAGCTGCTCACAGCTGTTCTCTGAGCACAGCACCAGCCCTTGGCAGACCAGGCGCCTTCAGGACAGCGCAGTGTGTACAGCAATTGGCATTGGCCTGGCTTAATGGACACAGAGCTTTTCATCTGCATGTGAAGAAATCAGGCTGAAACTCAAATTATTCTGTGTACTAAGACTGAGTTGTGGTCATAGAAATGGTATTTTCTCCTTTAGGAACTTCTCTGATATGCAGGTCACCATGGAGAATTAGGCCAAATTTATCCCCAGTGTAATTTCATTAAAATCACAAAGTTCTGCCCAGAATGAGTTTAGCCCATTTCAATGTTAAATATAGGGCAAGTCTAGAAAAGGAAGTAGAGAAAGTCATAAAAAAATCTGTTCTCTAAGTAGCTTTTCTTTCTATAGTTTTGATATACAAAGAAACTACAGCTGCATATTGTGATTGTTTGCCCTTAAATAGCTTTGCTCAGCTAAGAATTCCAAAGTCTTTTCAGGTGTTACTCAAAACATCCTGTGAGGTATGAGGCATTAGCACCAAAGGTGAGGTGAATGAAGGAAAAGCTACATGCACAAGGTCTTGAAAAGATTATGGCGTTCTCAGTAGTCAATCTAGAATAAATGATGACTTTTCCTGTGGAACCAGTAGTCAAAAGTATCTTCCAGCAGAAGAAAATAAAATGACAGACATGAAGCTGTTTTTTAGTCTTGTTCTTATGCATAATTTGACCATTTTCTTTATTTCAGATTGCCACAGGACAAAATCTTGTGCTTCTGAGCTCAGCAATGAAGTTTTAATCACCCAAATATACATCATTCCACGATATATAATTTTCTGTCTCCCAAAGACATAATGGCTGCTCCTTTTATGGGAAACCAGGATTTAATCCAATAAGTCTGTGAGAATCAATATTCTTGTGAAATGACACCATGTTGAAGTTATTTTATGTTATGTTGATGGTTAGCTAATTTTGTAATGGAGACATTTCTTCGAGAAGCAGACATAGTATAATTTAGTGGTAAAAACGTCAATCACAAGGGGTTGAACACTTATGTCAGGGCAGGAAGAGGGCAGATTTATTGATGGAAATGTATCTATATACTCTTTGTGGTACTTTGACCTGAAATATTCATTTTGGTTATAATTTTGTTTTGTGAAAATGACATCAACTGCAATCACTAATGTAAAAGTGACACTGGAATGCTTTGTTCCAGAGGCCTGATTTAAAAGTCTTGCTGCTGTTTGTTATAGTAACAGCTTCTCAATAGCAAGGAATTAAGGTACTCATTTAACTGCTCCTTTTCTCTCTCTGTAGGACACCACGCTGTTCTTTTTCCCTACTGTTTAATATTGTTTAAATAATAAATATACAGCTTGTTTCATAATAACATTGAGGTAACCAAGAGAAAGGAAGCAGGTGCTCTGGCTGGTACTATATATGGGTATATTTTTGTATGGCTTTTCTTCCTAATGCCAGTTAACCACCCACCCAAAGCCATAAAAAACATCAATAGAAATGGGTAAGAGAGGATGGAATAAAATAAGTACAGAGGTTGAGAAAGGAAAGTGGCAAGGAAGGAGGCAAAGAAAAAGCACAGTGCAGAATACAGGGAACATAGGAATGTCTCATTTGTGACTTCAGTGTTTTTTGTTTGGTTGTTTTTTTTGTCTTTTTTCACAAAATCCTCATCAATTCATTGCACCCTTGTATTTTTATTGCAGATTTACAATGATGTAACTAAAAAACAGTATCTCAGCTTAGAGAATAGGAAAAAATCACTAGGAGCAATGTGAAGTTTGCAGAGAAGCTGCGCTATCTGGTGAAGTATTTGCTATTGTCTATTTTCTGCTGCACTATCCTTCCCAAAAAGTGCCTTGAACTAAATCATATCATGATATCCCAGGTACTAATAGATTGATCTCTGGGCTAGTCCTGAGAAATCTGCACTTTAGTGTAAAGTGATTCTAGCCCAATTGAAATTTTAATTTAGTATAACCAAGGATGGGGTGTTTTACCAGGAGCACACAGTGCATTCAAGCTCTCCTGTCCCCTGCCCTTCCATTTACACCCCTTGCATGACTGTCACAAAGAGCTGACAGCCCACTTTTCTCTAACAATCACATGTTTTCACTGAGACGTACAGAATCCATAATCTGCTTTGTAAATCTTCATTCTTGGCTCCTTTTCAGGCAAACAAAGTGACAGAATCGGAGACCATCCAATGTCCTGCTCTGGTGAGTCACAATGATTTTATCACTTAAATATAGAAACCATTTAGACTCTGGGGAGATCCACTTCCAGCAGGATTAGAAGTGGGAATTTGTCCTATATTTCAAAGATCTCCAAAGTTGTTTCTTTTGGGTGGCATTTGAGACTTTTGAAAAGTTGATTCATTGGAGAGTCCTCAAACAAGCAAAATCTGCTCATTAGGGAATGTAGAGCTCTGCTCATAACACCCCTGCTAGGGATGGTGAGGGAAATCATACAACAGGTTTGCACACCATCAAGCATCAAGCCAGGCAGCTTCTCCATGTGGACTGGGAGAAGGTGGGATGGGAAAGCATCTGATCCTCCCAAAAGCGGGGTTTGCTGAGCAGTCCCAGCGTGGTCACACTTCTACACACTGAAGAACCTAAATAAGAATGAAATTTGGTTCACTTTCACACTTTGCCAATCCAGTCATGGGTAGTTTGTGCTGCAGAGAAATGCTAACTGGCAAGAACAAACACATTATTAAAATAAGAAAAATGTAGCTAATGTTTTGGATTTTTGGTCCTTTTTAAAACAGAATTTTTATTGTTTTTTCTTAACCCGAGACATTTTAGTTCTGTCCATTTGCATAGGTAATATTGCCATCATATTTATTCATATTGCTCATAAAAGAGTACATCACAAAAGTGCCTGAAAAACAAAACTCCAATGAGAAGGGACCCATCAAGTTTAAATGGAGGTTTATATTGCAGCATTATGAGACAGAGGCTTGCACATTTGCAGCTCCCATGGCAGAAAGTGAAACTCTAAACAATTAAAGCAGCACAGACATCCTGCCCTAAAGGACTGTAAGCATTTAAAAAAGCAGCCATGACCTCTCTTTACTGGGCCTGTTTTCTATTTAATTTACAGTCTTTATTAGCCAAGAAAATCTTGGCTGGATCTTAGTCAAAGTGATGAATATACAAGCATTTTGATCTACAGTTTGGGCCACTTCAAAGTATTCTTTACTTTATGATCATTTGTAATCAAGGTCAGAGCTCTGGTGGTAATTTAGATACCACCTAAACATATTTATAATATAAAAATTACTTTGCAGTAGCATGCATAGTGTTCTTTCTATTTTTGCTCACAGTAAGATTGGAGCTGCAAATGCTCAGGCTCTCCAAAAGTTAATCCTACAAGTCTGTGTAAGCAGCTCCATGCCTAGGTTTCTTTTATTCAGTTCCCACAATGAAACACAAAAATTTAGTATATATGTGTGATAAAAAGAAATGGTTTATTTTCAGGAGTTTATTTATTGAACTACAAGCCTTACTAACTTTGTAGGGAGAAAAAGTAAACCAAAAAGCCATAAAATGTTTATAGAGGAGTTTTTGTTCTTTTTGTCCTTTTTGTCATCTGATTGTCTCACTTTTCCATATACTTTGCTCATGCCCTAAGGACTCAGAAGTGTTCCCCTTTTTAGTGTAGGGACTCTCATGGCAGCAGTGTCTTACAAAGCAAAAGCTAAAGCTGTGATCACTGTTTTAGCACCATCATCTCAGGCCAAATTGTTTTTCTAGAAATTTTTTTTTCTAGATCCCCCCTTTTTTTTTTCTAGATGTTGTGTCTTTCTAGACATTATGTCTTTGTACATCTTTCTCTCTAGATTTATACTTGCTAGGACAAACCATCTGATTCTTGCACTTCATGTCTGACCTTTTGACAAGCACAACCCAAATCTGAGTCCCAGTTTCTGCAGCCTGGGCAGGCACACACCTTGCCCATTCTCTCTGACTCCACTGCACAGGTGCATTTTCAATGTTTGTATTTTATCATCTCCCTCTTCCACTGTGCACCCTTTCATCAGCTCCCTCTTTTCTCTTGCAGCCAAAAACATCCTATGGATATTTTAAGGCCCACGTAGGCTCTCCCAAGACTGTTTATTCCTATCACACCCATGAGGTATTGACAGATCAGTATGTGTCCACCACTCACAACAGATTTTGTTTGAAGTATTTGATTTATTAAATTTTGGACTGTAGCCATTTTGTTTTCTCCTGCGAGGGTCCACTCCTATAAGAATCTGCTAAGCCACTACTCTTGCCCTTCTTCACATCCTCCCTTAAAACTCTCCTCTGCTGTGACACCTTAAAAAAATGATGGTGGTTAAGCAGCTGATGTGCTGTGACTGCATAGTGATCATAATTATCTCCCAGTTACCTTGTCATTTCTGCCCCTCTCCCCATCTGTTTGCTGTCGCTTGTCTTTTGCCTAGATCAAAGACTCTTTGGGGTACAGACCATGCCTGGAATTCCTGTGCATTTGGATACTGTCCTGAGCAAAGCATCTCAGGTTCTAGGCACTACTGCAGTGCACAGAAATAAAAATTACTGTTTCAAAAGTAGAATCCTGTTCATTTTTATATGCATAAATTATAGCCACATCCTGTAATCCATTTTTTAGGCTAAACAATTGATTCAATGGGACTTGAGCCAGGGCAGGAGTTGGCCTATAGTCTTTACTCAAAACAAGCAACATAACATATTATTAATCACCCTAAATAGAGACTATCACATTCAGTGTTGCAATCCTACCTGTGGAAAATAAATACCTTTCCAGAAACCTTATGACTTTTCTCATTTACACTAGGCCAGGCTGCTCTCAAGAAAGCTATTGTTCTGCAGGGGATAACAAGATTGCAGTGACTCCCTGGTCGTACTCCCTTTTTCTTGATTGCTTGGAAGTTGACAAAGGGTGCAAATACCCAGCAGAGTCGGTGTAGCCACCCTGTCTCTGTCCAAGGGGTCTGGAGGCAGTTCTTCCTTCCCCAGCAAAGTTTTTATCTCCCAGTAGGGCAACACATAACTTCTGGGGGCTGTAGTTTTGAAAGTTTTTCTCAATTTTGTGAATACCCTGGAATATATCTTTATCCATACTGCAACGGCAGCCTGAAAGCTGCTGGTTATGATTGACCAAAGCCTTGGGGAATCAGTTTGGCCAGGAGAGGAGCTGGGGAAGAAGCTCAAGCTCTCTGTACGTGCCTGCAGAGCTGCTGGTGGGAGAGCTGCTTCCAGGGGCCACTGTCTCCTGTGCAGCTCCCGAGGAACGACAGCTGTGCGCTTCCTCCTGTGGAACTTGGAAGGGCTGCAGAGGAGGGAAAGCCAAAGCCAAAAATAAAAACATGCGCAAAAGCAATGAGTAAAATCTGCCGGATTCAAGGAGCTGTTGTACTACTGGAGACCAGCCAGAAATCTGTGGAAGTCCCCTATTAATGCACTGGCTTGGTTGCAATTTTGCTTCCCCCACACCCCACCCCTTCCTTCCCCAGGTGAATCTTGTCTTGCATGTATAAGACAGACTGCAAAAAGCACATACACCTTTTTTTTTTCCCTCCACAGTATAACATTTGTTTTATAGGCTTTCTGCCTGAAAATATGTTTTTTCCCCTCTTTTCAAATTTTGGGGCTTCCTAAGTTGCTGATGTGTGAAAGTGAGACGAGTCTTAACATACTCAATAAATCCAGCCTGTATATGCTTACTTTCCACTCAAATTGATCCTTATTTTAACAAAGTGTTAATCTTAAATAAATGTTCATAGATCAGGTTGCTTTCCACTTTCTGCCAATGTTTGGGTCATTAGATGCTGGGCTGTAAATGAACCATGCAGATAAGACCTAATGTTAACTATCTAGGACTTCTTTATAAAGGGAAGGAAGCAGGAAGGATAAGGATCTCCTTGCTTCAGGCAATGAGACAGCTATTGACTTTCTAGCACTGGGAAGGAGCCTTCTGAAACATTTTCTGTTTGCCATCATCAGGAGCAAGGTGCTGAATTAGAAGCACAGTTGAACCTGTTCCCCTTTCCCATTGCAATAAGGAAATTCCTCATAGCAAAATTAGTCCAGTGGAATATGGAAAGTAAGTTCCAGGTGCCTCCCTAGCCTTTCACAAAAGGACATGGAATGTTTTCTCTAGAAAAGGGATTTTGAGTTTATGGTTTGGGGTTTTTTTCTCCCTCAAACGACATAGGAATTAAATAATTTTCTACTGAATTTTCAATAATTAATCTATATATACATATATTTTAGGACTTCTTTAGTCAATCACTTCTGTGTTATTGGGAAGAATTTATCTCAATGTTTTGAGTGGAATGTTATGGTAGATTTAAAAATTGCCTATTCTTCCTGTCTGGGTAAAAGCATGCAGTACTGGGTAGATAAAGCAAAACTTCATATTTATTTTAGTTAATTTAGTCTCTAATTATACAAAAGTGATGTGAGAGAGATACACAGAATCTGACCCAGAATTATGACTAGAAAATAATAATATCATCCTAATTAAAAACCATATAAGAGTTTGTTATCCAGCCTCAAATCCCTGACAAACTTGTATGCTCAAATGATCGCAGCATTTGCAGGCTAAGGATTTAGTAAAAGTTTCATAGAAAAAAAAATCCCTAATGAATTCTCAGTGTTTTTTAATATTGTGCCTCTTCAACAACAATTATGGCTTTTGGGGACTCTTGCTCACTTATGGGACATGTGGGTCATTCAAAAGCTTGAATATTCATTATGAGATGAGCTGGAACTGGATATGCAATATGTTTGGTTGAAAACTAAATTTTATGTAAATTCTACAGTGATGTTTTCTGGCTCAGTTAGAATCCATTCTACTGTTTATCTTTATACTAATAATGGTCTCTTGGGCTTCTTTTTAAGCCTCTCTGTATACTTTTTTTTTCTTTTAAAATGAAAGATGAAGATCCAAAGAAAACAATTTTTAAAGATAGAAATAGAAGCACTAGGTAAAAGGAATTAGCAATGCAATCTCTGCATATATTATGTGGAAATCTACTGCAAAATTGCAGCTTGGAATTTTATTCCTAGTATATTAACTGTTTCATGTTTGAACAGCATTGCTGCTATGGTTCCCCAATTTTTCAAAACCCCTTTGGATCTGCTTTTTAAATCTATTTCTAGATATATTTGTAATATTTATTAAAATATTCCTTCTCTAGAATGATAAATCCAGTTGTCTGGAAGAAATAAAATCCATGGCATAGCTCTGAAATGAGAATTAACCTTGATTACTACAGTAATTTACTAATCAAAACTGGAGACCTGCTAATCAAGCCTGAATTACCAGCTGCTTGATTTTTATAGTGACATAACCAAAACTGAACATTTGGTAAACAAGGATCTTATTTATGAGGGGAAAAATTGGCATATGGCCAAATTCATCTTAATATATTGTTGTGATTTCCTTCTCAGCTGATGTAGGCTTCCTCCTTCAACTTAAGC
The DNA here is from genome assembly GCA_013399455.1 of Anthoscopus minutus. Classification (NCBI taxonomy): domain Eukaryota; kingdom Metazoa; phylum Chordata; class Aves; order Passeriformes; family Paridae; genus Anthoscopus; species Anthoscopus minutus. The sequence goes on from VWYI01020311.1 coordinate 15,804, forward strand.
CGTCCACCTAACCCCAAAATGATGAACAGTGAATTGAATTTTTGATTACCCTGGAACTGAAGTCAGAGTAGCCAATTTCACATTTTAAGAGGTTTTCTGATCTACCTTTTGTTTTTGGACCCAGGGAGGAGAATTAGTGATACATCACAGTAGCCTTGTGTTACACGGCTGTTCAGAGGAATAAAGGGAGCAGAGCAGTGGCAGCAGAGAGGAGAGGAGCAGCGCCAGTGAGCAGAGAGCTGGGAAAAGCTGCAGGGGGAAATGGCAAAGAGCATCCATGGGGCGCTGGAGAGAGGGACAAGCCCAGGGGAGATGTGACCCTGGATCCCAGAGGGACAAGCCCAGGGGAGATGTAACCCTGGATCCCAGAGGGACAAGCCCAGGGGAGATGTAACCCTGGATCCCAGAGGGACAAGCCCTGGGGAGATGTGACCCTGGATCCCAGAGGGACAAGCTCAGGGGAGA
>VWYI01020311.1:16840-43597 GCA_013399455.1 Anthoscopus minutus
GGGAGATGTGACCCTGGATCCCAGAGGGACAAGTCCCAGGGAGATGTGACCCTGGATCCCAGAGGGACAAGCGCAGGGGAGATGTGACTCTGGATCCCAGAGGGACAAGCGCAGGGGAGATGTGACTCTGGATCCCAGAGGGACAAGCGCAGGGGAGATGTGACTCTGGATCCCAGAGGGACAAGCGCAGGGGAGATGTGACTCTGGATCCCAGAGGGACAAGCGCAGGGGAGATGTGACTCTGGATCCCAGAGGGACAAGCCCAGGGGAGATGTGAGCCTGGACCAGACAGGGAGGGGCTGATGAGGAGCCCCCGGCCGATGCCATGAGTGCATCCCGTGTGGAAATGGACCGATTGCACCAATGGACCAAAAGTACCAATTACTGCAGCCTGTCTGAGCGGCTGGGATTGTGAAAGTATTGCTCTTAAGTGCAACTAATTTCATGTTTTTAATATTTTTTTTTCCTGGTCTGATTTCTCTTCATTTTTTCAGCTCCCAGATGGCATCCTGTATCCACCGACACAGAAAATAATTTCCCAGTGTTTTCTTTAATGAATGACCTATTATGAACAAGCAGGAAAAACCCATATTGTGCAATTCTTCCACAGAAAAACTGAACATTAATATAAATGCAGAGAAGCCCCCAAAATGGGAATCTTTTTTTTCATTTGAGCTGTGTGTGGTATTTCATTAAGGTGGTTTGTGTGTTTTGGTTTCTTTTTTTAATGTCTTGTTCAATTGATATTTTCATGGGTAATTGTGCTGTTAAAAAGGTAAAGAACAGAAATACAAAAAGATTATTTCCAGAATAATTTTTACAGCATGAAATTCTCAGCCAGTCAAGTTCTTTCCCATTCTCTGCTTGTTACTTTAGACCTAATCCCCCATTCTCTCAATTCTTTGCATAGAAAATATATACTAAAGCTACTGCTCCTTCTATTTTTTCACCATCTTATCTCACAAACCTGAAATAATGATTTTCCCTTTAAGTCTTGAATGTACTTACACCTAACAGGAATGGTGGGACACAGGGATGAATTAAAATGTGTTCAGTGGTTTAAAGCCAGTCTAAACCTCGAAGAGCACCAGTCTGTGGTTGCTGTGTGTTTGGACATCATCCTGCAAAGCTTCCAGGGGCCACAGCTCAGCACAGGCCAGGCTCTCCTGCAGCAAGTGCAGCCCACATCAGAGCAGCAAAATCCTGCTGGGATCCACAGACAGTGCTCAGAGCGGTTTTAAACCATGAGCTAAAACAGAGGGCTATTCCTAAAATTGTGTAGTCTTGGCAGGAGGGACATCCAAGATTCCAGATTTCAGGAATGGATTCTCAGACAATGATTTAGAACATTTGAAGGCCAAGGAAGCAACAGTGAAATAAGTGGCTCAGAGTTAAGCAAGGGGGGGATATTTCCCCCTGACCACTGGAACAGGACTCTGCTCCACTCTACATCCCTGCTTCTCCCTAAAGCCACAGCTGTGCACCCAGAAACTTTCCATCTGAAGTACTCAGCATTGCCTCACGTGTTTAGGATGACCTCCCTCTACCATCAAAACTTCAGATGCCCAAAAATCCACCTGGAAATCTGGATCATTTCAGACTGCACTAGAACACAACACAGAGGATGTGAAGTCACTGAGAAAGGAGTACTTGCAAGGAGGGACTGATGGTTATGGAGGAAGGCCAGCAAAAAAGTACAAAACAATGCAAGTGGTGGCAGAAAAACTGGGAAGAGGGCGCAAAAATGGTTAAGTGACACTATAAAGCTTTACTGGCTGTAAAGCAAGGGAAAATTATGAAAGCGCTCATTTATTCTGTTTCAGCCAAAATAAAATAGTAGGACATAAAAAAAGAAGAAAAAAAAGTACATAATGTAGAACATACAAAGAAAAAAGCCAGCAAAGAAAGAGGAAATTTAAGAGAGAGGAGAAACAAGTGCTGGAAGTAGAGGAGAGGACGGTGAGGGAGGAGGCAGCACAAAGAGGTCTGATGAACAGGGCTTTTAGGTAAGTGAATTTTATTTGTATGTGTCATTTCCTACTTTTTATTGCATTTCTTTGGCAACCATCCCACAGTTCCATAACCTATGGGTGGGTGGGAGGAGGTAGCTAAGAGGGCAAAATGGTAGTTTTTGGCAGAATATTGACTTGAGTTCAGGTCATTACTTGTGGTTGTCATTAGACAAATAGTGAAAGTGGGCTAATGGGGCAGGTGTTTATGAATCCTACAGGCCAGAGAAGGCTCAGTTTTCACAACCTGACTCACACAGAAAGGGAGAGGCCCAAATGATTCAATGCAGTGCAAGCAATGGCGAGCGGTGATTTCAGCACAGCAGAGGCCACAGGGACCTGTTTCAGATTTACAGGATGGTTCTGTCAGGTTGCTTCAGCCTCTCAGCAACTTTGGAAGGTGGGCACTGCATAAGTTTCTGTACTGGGGTGTTCCTTTCTTGCAATCACTGGATGGAAATATTTTTCTGTAGTGCAAATTTGCACAACTCTATGACAAAATATGACTTTAATGAAAAATGTTCTGAACTCCATCTTTTCTGGGTACTTTTGTTTCTTTTTGCCCTCTGTTTGACTCTTTACAGGCTTTTCCCCCTAATTATCTTGAATTAAAAATGGAAACATTTCTAAAACAGACAGTGTCAAATAGAATGAGTTGGGAATTTTGAGGACTTTAGAACACATGCAGTAGCTGCCACCCTGAGTCAGACAAAATATCCAATGCTTTCCCTCTGCGAGTGAGAGGAGCAAATGTCTGGGGAAAAAGTGTATGAACTCTGATATATCTCTCATACAGAGCAATCCTTCTTCCCCTGTGTGCTCCTGCCCTCTGAGGATCAGTGTCAGAGACATTTTGATTTGGAGGCTGGATCTTGATCATCACATTTAGTAGCTAGTGATGGATTTCGTTTGCATGATTTCATGTAATCCCTTTTATGGTCCATTTACACTTTTGACCTCCACACTATCCTGTGGCCATGAGTTCTGTAATTTCATTACGCACTGTGAGGATAAAATACTTCTTTTGTTTGTTTTAAGACTGATGCCTGGTCATTTAATAGAGGCTCCTAGTCCTTGCATTTGTGGGAACAGTTAAATGATGTCTCTTTATGTTAGAAATCAGTTTTTTTAAATAAAAAAGCCTCTTTCCATTTTAAAGCCTTGTAATCAGGCAAGATTCTCTTTTTCCTCTTGTGAATCCTTCCATGAAAAAAAGGAAAAATTCCCAACTCCAACTGCAACCTGATGAAATTAAAACTAATTAAAGCAAAAGTAGTTTTACAATGTTCATACTGCACAGATAAGTAGCCTTAGTCTTATTTTATATGTCCTTATGCTTCCCATCTCGTGTCACATCACGGTGCTGCTTTCAGTTCTGTGAGATGTGGAAAAACCCATTTTAAGGCCATTCTCTGTGGCACAACTATTAAATCATAGGCATAGTAATGGGAGAATATGCTCACCTATTTCTCTGCAACAGTAAGAAGAGGAAAGGTTTGGAAATCCATTAAAAAAATAGAAGTAGGCTTTGTACAAGGCATCTGAGCATGGTCAGACAGCAACTTACAGTGGGGTGGACTAGGGTGTGAACTTAGCAGTTTCCATTTTCTTACAGCTGGTGGTTGTCCAGCATCCCCTCTGCACCACCCCTGCCCTGTGTTTTGTGTATTATTCCAGTCAAATTGCTGAGGAGAGAGACAAAGGACAGATTTCAGCGTAAAACCAAAACTGCTCTGGAAATGCACTGTGTGTGGCAACATTCGGAACAGTGGTGAGAGGTTAAAAAAAAAAAAAGCGTTTGACTCCAACCCAAGAATCAAAATTAATGTGAGAGATTTGCTGCAACACAAGGTGTGATGGAACAAAGACTGTTGGGGGGTCTCAATTTGTTCAGTTATGACAAGCATTGTTCAGCACTTTAGAAGAAACAACAGTGTAATGGTTTTCACTGAATTGTATGAAGAAACAGGATAACTTTAACAAATATCGCAAAACATGTCACAAATCAATTGTATTGAAAATATATTAGGTTTCTTTAAAAGAAAAGATCAGAAAAGGAAGCAGCACAAGCAGGAGGAGAGACAGCACACAAAGATTTACTTCTGAGTGCTACAAAATATTGAACTAAAAATAACATTAAAGATGAAATTTGCAATGAATCTCAAGCTGCTAAATTCCCAAAGGCTGGGTCTGCCAAAGGCTCTGTTGGTTTCCTCTGTTCTTTTCTGTCTTTATTTAAATATTTTATACAGTTGTCTATGTTCATGTGTAGTGCGAACTGTCATTTATATTTCAGTCCACTCTAAAATGGATCTTAGACTAACTCAAGCTGTGCACTGCAGAGAGGAGTTCGGAGCTGAGAGGTAAGTTAAAGTGGTAGGGACAAATGAAGACTGATATTTAATGTAGTTTTTGTGTACTTATATTTTGCTGTCATGTATTTTGCCTTTTAACTGATTTGTAATTCTCTGCATTTTGTGACATTATGATAAGATGTGATGCGAGAGGGGTTTCCATTTAGCAAATACATTGATGCATTTTTGAGTCAGAGTGGTTGAATTCTGAATTCTGACCTTAGGCTTTCATGTCTAGCAGTAACAACATCCAGGTTTAGATCTGCAGTCTTAAATGCTTCTCTTTGTGCTTTGGACTTGCCAAGGTAACCTTTTTAAAACAAGACAGTCTTAAGCTTATTTTAGATTCACTTGTGCAAGAGGCCCACAGGGTGCTGAGCATCCTCACCCCCCATTGTCTTAGGAATACGGGGCACACCTTGCCCAGGGAATCTGGGACCCACCGCGGCGCTGGGTGCACCTCCTTGGGAGAGACTCTTGCACCCTCCTGGGGTTGGGGGAGGAAGCAGAGGGAGCTGCTCCGTCCCCATGCAGACAGATTGCAGCAGTGCCGGTGCCTGGGGCACAGCCAGAGCTCCCTCCTTGCTCCCGGCAGGCTGGGAGCCCCGGCTGGGCAGGGCTGGCACCCGCCCTGCCCCATCCCTGCGGGGGCAAGGACTGCCTGGGGGCTGCGGCTGCTGCACCCTGACCCTTCCTCATCCCTGCTGCACCCTGACCCTTCCTCATCCCTGCTGCACCCTGACCCTTCCTCATCCCTGCTGCATCCTCACCCTTCCTCAGCCCTGCTGCACCTCACCCTTCCTCAGCCCTGCTGCACCTCACCCTTCCTCAGCCCTGCTGCACCCTGACCCTTCCTCATCCCTGCTGCACCCTGACCCTTCCTCATCCCTGCTGCACCCTGACCCTTCCTCATCCCTGCTGCATCCTCACCCTTCCTCAGCCCTGCTGCACCCTGACCCTTCCTCATCCCTGCTGCATCCTCACCCTGCCTCAGCCCCGCTGCATCTTGATCCTGTCTCAACCCCACTGCATCCTCACCCTGCCTCAGCCCTGCTGTATCCTGATCCTACTTCATCCCTGCTGTATCCTGATCCTACCTCATCCCTGCTGTATCCTGATCCTACCTCAGCTCTGCTGCATCCTGACCCTGCCTCAGCCCTGCTGCTGGGGCACTCTGTCTGCTAGACTAGCCAAGAAAGGTTCACATATATGGGTGAGGTGGGATTTTGCACTTCTTTTACGCTAACATGAGGAAGAACAAAATTAGTAGTGTTGGACTCCATTTCATCAACTCATATAAAAGAAGAAATCCTTTAGAAATTATGTTGCTTTCTTGCTTCCGAACAGCAAATCATACAGAATGAAAATTTTAAATAATGGCTATTAGATTGGGAAGTCTAAGAAGCTTTTACTTCTTGGGAGCTTTGACTATTAAAAATTGATAAATTGCCATTGAAATACAAGCAGCTCTGCAATATGATAGATCAAAGTTCATTTTTTTCTCTAATGCAGAGTTAAGATGAGCAGGCTTACTTTTTGCTCATCTTCTTTGCAGATCAAAAACATTCCTTTCTTCTTATTTGAGTGATCAATTTACTAGAAGAGCCCAATGTAGATGTTGTGACTGCAGTAAAATTCTTATTCACAAGCCTTTAAGTAGTAATACAGCTTGCTGGCACTATACAAACCTCAGTACATCTCAGCACTGCTGTCCAAAGTGGATAGTGTGTCTCTTCCACATCATACAGGTGCAAATGGATTAGTTATAGTTGGTGAAGCGATATTTCTTAAAATATTTTGACCATGTCATTAAAAATCTAACTCTTCTCAGTAGTGCTTCTACATTAAGTTAGCAGAAAGACTTCAGAAGGTTGTGTTTTAGTGGATGGTATTCCAAAGAAAGTACTCAAATGACTGAAATGTAAACCTTGGGAAGCTACTTTGCTAGTGGCTTTTTAGAAATCTATTAATTGCATGTCAGTGTAGCTATATGAGTCTTTCTTTTTTATGTATTAAATATCTCTTATTACTTCCTAAGCATCTATAAATCCACTCTGTGGCAATTTGTATTTTTAAAAACCTTTTAAATTAAGTAACACAAAAATATGCAATGAACATGCAACATTAAACGCTTTCAAGGGCAGCAAATATGATCACATCCTTCAGAAAATATTTCTAAAATGTGTGATTTCCAACCCACTAACTTACTTGAAAGTTGTGTAAAAGCTGCAGTTGATAACAAGGTCTTGTGTATCTGGATCTTTGGGTAAACAGTGTCTGCCAGTATAGCTGGAGGAGACAGACATTTCCATTTTTAAGATAGTTCTGTAAGGAAAATCCTTCTGTGGGTGTCCACACTTGGCAGCCGATCTCAGGCCTGACACAATGTGCACACACTGCCACAGCTCCCATCATCCCAGGAGGAGAAAAATCCTGCATGTGGCCCCAAGACCACAGGTTCAGTCCTGCAAAGCACTTAAGCAGAAAATTATTTTTAAAGTTAAGGGACAATATATAAGTTAGATACAGACTTTGCTAAAAGATGCAGGATGAAATACATATATTCCAGAAGGAGGGATATAATATGTGAAAATAAACAGTGTGGGAAAGCCTCTATAGATAGCTGGGGAGGTATTGAAGGAATGCTTCGATTTCAGTTCAAGGAAAATTTAAGTTCACTGTATTTTATTTCACATTAATCCTTCAGCCTTCTACCACAGTTTGTGTATGGCCATGAAATTTTCAGCTATGTAGTGTTATTCTTTGGCATGTAAAGATTTACAGCCTCTGAGCCTGATTTGGCTCATCTTGGTGTTGATGACAGAAATTCCAATTTTGCTCTCAAAGGGCATGATTGAACCCGTTAACATTTATTTCAGCCTTGCAGAAGGACATATTGCTTATTTTATATATAAAGTATGCCAAAATAAGATTAAGAGACTTGATGAACATTGCATAGTAAGTCAGAGGCACATGGTCATAGAACTAAGAATTTCTTCCTTCCTGACTCTCACTTCCTTGTTTCATACTGTACTTTTGATAATGTGTCTGCATTCCCACAGCAATATTCTTCTGGCACACGATAATGCAATAGTTTTGAAATATGCTTTTCACATGATGTGTGAAAACATAAAATCTATAGATATGCAGTACACATGGATAAAAGAATTCATATTACAATATGTAGCTACAAGCATAATAAATGGAAATTGATGAAAAGGGAATCTTTCTACTGCTGGGATTTTAAAGAATTAGACAAATGTGTGTAGTTCAAATAAGACAGAATTTCTGCTTCTTGTCACAGAAAGAGCGATGAACATGTATCAGAAGAGAAAATCAGCTGCTGCTTGGTAAGTACCCTATGATTTTTTTTGACTGCTGCCATTTGGGCCCTACCAAATCCAGTACCTACTGTGCTTATCAGGCTGTTGGCTCCTTTTTTTGTTATTATATCACTCAAAAAGACAGTCTTAGAAAAACTAAAACTGTGCCAATGCATTACCATCTCTTCAGAAACACTTGCATTAATTCATTTACATTTTAGGCTGGAGCTAAATCAGTATATTGATGGAGCCAATTCTTGGTCCAGTCTTTTCATGTTGGAGGCAGAAGAGACTCCTAGAGCAGTGGCACTGAATGCAGTTTTTCTCTTAGTTTTGTAGGCAGTCATTAGATGGTGCAATATTAGATGAAACAAATATTTAGATCTACATATTTCTGCTAAGTGGTTTGAATTCTTATTTACTACTACTAAAGTAGTAGCAGTGGTGACAGCAGAGGTGGGAGTGTTTTTGGCAGCCCCTGTGTCCAAAGAGCTCATTAAAGGCCAGCACTCTGGAGATGATGCCCTATCTGACTGGAATCAGCAGGACACAGGAACTACGTCCCATATGATGAACAACAAAAGAAAGGCTAGTTTACATTCTTTGATTCATTTCTGCTCGATTAACCCCCAGTGGGATTTTACCCCTCCAGTCACATTTTTTTGTTCCTCTAATCTTCTTTTGTATTTGCTCACTGACCCCAAGCATGTATTTGACTTGTGACCCTATTCCTGTTAATAAAATACAGGCCATCTGACCAGCATTCACACCACTCCACTACAAGGTGATGATTACCTCATTGTGAGGGCTGGAGTCAGTAACTCACAGGGTAAGGCTGGTGGTTGGGTGGCCTGAAGAGAAGATAACCAATGAAGGCAGCAGAAGCAGTTCTGAGCTGTGCCTTCAAAACCAAACTGCAGATAATAATCTCCTTCAAAATATCTAATTCTTTCCATAGAACTGCATATTTCCTTATGTATTGTTCAGCTATTAATTAGTCGATAATGTTTAGGGGATTATGGGATGACAAAAAACAATTATAGCTATAATGTTGAAATTTTCAGTATCTCTGTGCGTGGTAGCTTATAAAATCAAAATTATCCCATTTCCATTTTGGGTTATCAATTATAATTATATGCCTCATGAAAAAAAAATACATCAGCACTCAGTGGCAATAATTTCAGTATAGCATTTTGAGGCTAAATTAACACTGGAAAGTATAGGTGATCTCTTTCTAAGCAAAGTAATATTTGTTTTTAAAGCACCCAGCAGAAATGTAAGGTGGATTTCTTTTAAGAAAAGGCATAGTAATGAACTTATTCATGCTTTCACCAAATCCTTAGACCATGAATCTTATCAAAGGCACTGTTAATTGTGTGTTACATGAAAAAATCATGCCAAAACCATTTATCAGCTATGTAATCTGTGTCTCTGTTTTGTGACAGGAAGCCATTATTTCCACTGAAAAAACAAATCTGTTAAATTTGAACTATTAGATTACAGCAGGGTTAGGGCTGCTTCTGTGCTGTAGAGTCACATCAGGGTCACAGCCCAGCTCTAGAGATGTACTGCAAGAGCTTCATATCTGATTAAGACGAAAAACTGATAAAAATGTAATGCAGACTAACAATATGGAATTATCTGATGCAGTTTGGGGGGATAGGGGCAGGGGGTATAACATCATTCAGTTTATTTGCATATGTTTGTTCTTTCTGCTGAAATCAATCTCTTTGAAGGAAGCAAGAAAACTTTAGAAAAAGAAAATATTATTAATGCTGGTAAGAGAACACAGAAGAAAATCTTTAGTAAACATTTCTTTTCCAGTGCTGATTATCATTCTGTCTAATGTTTATTTTCATAGTTTTCTTTGATCCAAACACAAATAACAATAAAGTTAGCTTCATTTCTTTGAACTAACAAAACTATACTGTGGCCAAATTTGGAACAAATTTTTAAGTGGCTTTTTTTTTTGTTTTTCTTCAAAGCCACATATGAGATTTATAGAGTAGATATTTGCATAACTCTCACCCTCTCCTGTAAAGGAATGTTTCTATGGCTAGCAGTGATTTACCTGCTCAGGGCCTCCCTTTTCCTTTGCTGGGAGCTGAGGGCACGCCCTGCATGGGGCACAGGGAGCTCCAGGGCTTTGGGTCAGGGCTGTCCCCGTGTGCTGCTGCACTTTGCAGGGGCTGCCTGTGGCTCTGTGGGGCTGGCCCGTGCTGCCAGCCCAGAATGTGTCACTGCAGCCTCCCTGCACCCTGCCCAGCCTCCAGCAGAGCCCGCAGGCAGAGAGGCAGGGCAGGGGGACAGAGCACCAGGGCTCTGCCCACGGGCACCTCCGCTCAAGGGGAGCCCAGGGCGCAGCTTCTACCCTCACCAGCTGCTCCCATCAGACTCTGACAGATGACTGTGTGCTGTAGACTTGGAAACAACCACATTCCTGATGTAAATATTGTGCAATTGCAAAATATGTACTACAGTGTTGACCACAGTGCTTGAAACCAGGCCTGTGTTGCTGGGGGTGTTTTAGTCTGTACATATTTAAAATCTCTGCCAAATCACAGATCTGCTCAGGAGACCTGGCAGCACCTGCTGAGGCAGTGGTGAAGAGTCTGTGATAGAAGCATATCTGTCAACCTCACATTACAGCCAGCATGTATTCTGGCTGTTCTGTGCTGCCCTCCTGCATGCAAATATTGGCCCTGAAAGTGGTGGAAGTTATGAGTAAAGACCACAAGGTCCATCCTCAGTCAATCAGCTACAGAAGAGCATTATGCTGGATAAACTGACTGCTTTAAGTTTTTTCAGGATATGATAAAGATACATGAGAGATCCTCAGGTTCTCTAAAACTCACTATTTTTTTGCTCTGCCATTACCTCCCTGTGTTTGTCCCACTGCTTAGCCTGGCTGAACAAGGGCATCCAGTCCAGTGATTGATTGCCTCTGTGAGCAGATCCAAGTTTCACTCTTAAATCAGCCAGCATGTGGTTGATGACAGGGACAAAGCCAACCCTCATCATTCCCTAAGCAAATCATCTTCCTCTTTATTGTAAATTCGACCAAATTGTGATTTCACTACTGAAATAAGGGTCAGAATTTCCACTAGGTTCACATGGATTTGGATTTGGCTGTTGATGGCTGGGTGCAAATGGCTTCTTAAAGGGTTACTTTCAAATAAGAAGGTGTTTAAGTGCTTCAAGAGATTATAAAAATAATAGCAAATGCAAATAACATGACTTCAGGTATTGCTAAAAAGTGTCATTAGAAAATGGGTGGTTTTAAGGTTAAATCAGAGCTAATCCTCGTGACTGCAGGTGACTCACACTTGAGTAAGAATGAAAATTTGGGTTTTGAACGACGTAGAGGAGTTTTGGCTGAACCTTCTAAATTTCTTTGGGGCAGGGGAATAGGTAAGGTGGGTGTGTTGGGAATTTTGGGGTTTTTAATACTTATAAAAATGCCAAATAGAAAACAGTTGTTAACTTCTGCAGTTTTTTTCCAGTCAAACTAAAGTACCTCTAGTCCTAGAGGAGGGAGCTCTGAAATGGTACCTGAAGGTCCTGCCTGAATGTACAGAGCCCTTCCCTTTAAAAGATCATCCCCCCTGAAAGCAGAAGCAAAAAACACTGCTTACTTAGTTTCCCTTTTTCTTCCTTGCTGACACTATGAAAACAGAAGTAATAGAGCTGATACTTTAGTTATTGTGCAGTTCACTCCATATGAATATAGTTAGGAATATGGGACTAAAAATACTTCACACATCCAGGCTCTGTTTCCTCAGTTGCTGGCAGAAGCAGTGTAGGTATGAAGCCCAGAATGAGTCCACAGCAACATTCTCTGAAGATGTCCCAAGGAACAAAGCTAGAAAAGCTAGAGAGCTTCAGGGTGTCCATCTATTGATGGAAGATTGCGAATCAGCTCACTTCCAAAACTCATTATTTACATTATTTACATTCTTACTTAATTTTAAGTAAAAAATACACAGGGCTGCTAGAAAAAGCTCTTGTCATTCTTGCAATGGAAGGTAACAGGACTTTGGCATGGAGAAGCAGAGTCTCTTGTATTCTGTCATCCCTGAGACTGTGTGGCTGCTTGGACAATTCAGAGCTAAGCACAGAATCGTGCTCAGTGCTCTTCCTTCCTCTCTTTTTAAAAAATATATTTCTACCCTGCATTTCTGCAAGATGAACAGAAAGCCTTGCAGATGGGTGTAGGAACATCTGCCTGAGTCTGCAGAAGCCTGAAACAGCAGCAGTGAGAGGTATAATGCTTGGAGACTCAAGAGGATTGGCTATGCCAGTGCCAAAAACTCAGCATGTGTAACAGCTCAAAATAAATGGGAGTCCATGTACAGATAAATAGTATATAGCTTACTCTAGTGGGTTTATGTTTGGTTTTTAATATTCAGCTAAATAATACTTAACCTTATATTATTTTTATATTCAATTAAATCCAAATATTAGCAGTTATTGTGAGAAGATGTTTTGCCACTGATGGCCCAGGCTGAGGTGGGTGCAAAGCTTTTGTGGTGCCTGGCAAAGGATGTGGGTGATGTCCTGGCCCAGCTAATTGATGTACAATGTGTCTGTCTCGAGAATTCCTCTTCAGAATGTAGCACCACTGTGCTCTTCACATCTAGGGACTGAAACAGGAGTTGTGCCTCAAAACCCTTGTGTAGTATGGTCCCACGGTAATTCCTCTTCCTTTATCTCCAGTAATTTTCCTGTGCTGAGTCTGGTCTCTCCCTTCTGCTCAGCAGGGAGGTTGGTTTGTTCTTTTTCTTTGTTCTATTAATTTTCTCATAACTACTAGCTACTATATTCACATGACAACCACTATCAAGCTACTAAAACAGTTCTCAAGTATATTAAATCCCCCATTTTAGAACAATAAAGAAAGGGTTTTACTAAATAAATACATAAAGCTTCTCTCAGATCATGCAGTAAGGAAACTGAATATAGAGCTGAAGTTCCCCAAACTTGGGAGGACAAAGGAGCAGTTTACTGCAGAGCTTTTTCCCAACACTCAGAGCTGTGACAGTCCTTAGAGGAAATAATAAATCTTTCTTTTTGTCACTCTTCTCTTGGTTTCTTTTGTTATTTAGGAATTAAAAAAAAATAAAAAGTGTGGGTACTACTTACAAGGCAGCTTCCTTGATGTTTCTGGTAGTCCAACCAAGTGACAAGATTGTGTGTATAAGAAAGGGAGATGAACAATTCACCCTGTAAAGGAATTGAAAACAAAAGTGGGAATCCTTTGTAAGAAGAGTGGTGGGGATTAAAGCTGCATGTTTTCACTAATGACTTTGCAAACATTTTGCCAGAGATAACCCAGAAATCCAGTTGCACTTTATTTAATATTCAGATAAGGACCATTCACCTGCTGTTAAGCTACAACATCTACAATCATTCTTTGAATACTGATAATTATATGAAGCAGACTCCCCTAGAGGCTGGTAGTCTAGTCTGGATTCACCTGGAATACAAAGATGAATAATATTGCATATTACATGCACCCAAGTAGTTGCAATTTATAGAAATGTCCATTTATACTCCTGAAAAAAAGATGTGTATTTCCCTAGGGGTACAGTATATGGTGATAAAAACCTGTGTGTGGGGACAGTTTGGATTGTAACTCCTTGCGTGCCTGTTGATTAATTAATAAACAAATAAATCATTATATTTAGCCAGATATCTCACTCTGAACCCATAAAAAATGTTAAAAATGAATTTTGTGCCTTGCCATAAGGAAGGGTTACTCAGAGACACCAGAAATGAGTACGAGAAGTGGCATCCAAATGGCTCAGAGTCGGTGTGTGTGTACATTTTTAAAAGATGAGTAGCATTATGAATCTGCTCTCTTTGCCTCCTCCTTTCCTGCTCTTTCTCCCATCAGGTGCCTTGTCCTTGTTCTCCTCTCTCATTTGCTGATGGCTGATAACACCTTATCTCCACCAGGGAAGCAACCGGGAAGTTTGCTCCTTCCTCACAAGACTGAGGGTATAATTAGAACCACGCACCTGCTCAGTCCTCCAGTGACTCAGTTAGTCTACATCCATGTCAAAATCCATGCTGTGAGGGTAATTTGATCATCTCACTTACTTTTTTCATACACTTTATATGAATAAACCACCAGAACAAGCCTCCTTTGAGTTGGTTCAGTTTAATCTCACAAATGTGTGTCAACTCTTTGTTGCCAGAAGAATTTTATCATTTGATCTCATGGTTACACTTTAGTAGACTTTAGTACATATTTTATTTCACTCTCCAGAATATAAAATTCCATTCTTGTGTCAAAATCATCTCTTTATTATTATCTATTTATATTTCTGTGATACTTACAGACTTCAACTGAGATCAGGGTCTTGTTGTACGAGGCAATGCAGAAACATTCAATAAAAGAATTCTGGTCCCAGGAGCCTTGTAAGCTGAATTAAGGCTGGGAGAAAGGAAATATTGCCCCCATTTTGCAGATGGGAAAGTGAAGCTCTGACAATCTTTCTGTACAATGCAGAGCACTGTCATAGAATGATAGTGAAGAGAGTTCTGAAAAAGCAACAAAGTCCAGAATCTATGCCCAATAAAGGTGGATTTAAGCCCTAATATACTGGCAAGCATCCATACAAGTTCAAGTAAGTTATAGATGTACACTGGTTTTATTTGCACACTCAGCATCCCAAGGGTTCCTTGGCCTTCTCCATCCTTCTTCGTCTCCCAGACCTCCCTTCAAAGGCAGCTGACACCATTTTTTAACGCTGCCTTCTTAAGCTCATTAAAATTAGTTTGCCACTGCTTCCTCTAGCATTTAAAAAAATTTACCTTGAGCCCTGTGATGCCACAAGGGTGTCAAATCTCTCTGACTGCAGCAGCTTCCAGGCTCAGCAGAGATACATCAAGGCTCTGTTAGAGTCTCCTTCCCAACATCTGAAGGGTAATGCAATCTTTTTGTCCCTGAACTGAGCCTGGAATCTCCTGCATTAGAATACTTTCCCTCTGGCGCTCCCAGAAGACCCTGCAAGATCCCAGGAAAGCTGTAGCCAAGCGAGGATATTCACTCATGACCAAAGCAGCAGAGCAGCACTTTGGGCTTCCCTGAAGACAGCAGAAAGGAGAGGGAAGAGTAAATTCACCATCTC
The DNA here is from genome assembly GCA_013399455.1 of Anthoscopus minutus. Classification (NCBI taxonomy): domain Eukaryota; kingdom Metazoa; phylum Chordata; class Aves; order Passeriformes; family Paridae; genus Anthoscopus; species Anthoscopus minutus. The sequence goes on from VWYI01020311.1 coordinate 31,663, forward strand.
CTTTCAATGACTGAATGCAGAGGGGTATGCCAGGAGAGGGGGGTGGGGGTGTAGCAATGTGTACAGAGGTGCTTGTGCCCCCTCAATCTGCTGAGCTGCTGCTTGGCACTGCCCTGCTGAGCTTTGTGCACAGCCCCGAGAGCTGCACTCCTCACCATTGCAACTGCACCACTGCAGCACTGCCTTCTGACTAAATACCAGTTCAGACTAATTGTCAAGGATCAGATAACAGGAAAATATTTCTATTTGACAGTCTACTATTTTTCAATTGTTCCTCTGTTACATATCTAAGTAAACATTTGTTCCACTTATCATTTCTGAGCAAAAGACATGAATCATTTGACTAGTAAAACCACAACGACAGCTGTTGCTTATTAGAAACAGTCATCTTGTTCAAGGGCCTGCTATGGAGGAGTTCTTCAGGAAACTGTTTCTGCTTTTAGTGCTTTACAGTGCAATGAAAGCAAAGTTGTAGAAATTAGGGCATTTTTGTTTCACTGATGTGATTGGCAAAACACCCAGGCACATACACACACAGAACAGTCATTACAGCTGAGCTACAAGCTCCCAAGAAACAGGAAAATACCCACTTAAGAACACTACTAATGATATAATACTTATGGTCTTTGTGGCTTTTATACAGAACTCTACATTATAGTGAAACAAAACTAGATTTAAGGGTCCCTTGGTAAGCAGGTTGTATGTTTGGGATTTTGGTGTTGGATACAATATTTATACCAGTTATTATGCATGTACCAGAAATATGTTTTGCCAATCATGGTTTTTCCAGCTCTCAGGAACAAATTAACCTTGGCTTCATAAAATCCCTAGGAGCCAGTCATCAGTGGTCATTACTACGTTACTCTCAGAATAAGCTTCTTGAGCCAACGATTTAAAAAAAGAATTTTAAAAATTCTGGTCAAAATAGAAAGAGCAGGGAGGGCAAAAAAATACTTTTTAAATTAGTGGAAACAAAATAGGGAAAAACCCCCTGGACCATGACAAAATCCAAAACAATTAAGTGAAACCAAGTCAGGTTAGACATGAGGATTTTTCCCTTCCTGGAGTGCTGGTTCAAAGGCATTATAGACCATACGGGCCAAAATCTGATTGTTTCTGTGACCTGTATGGAACAAAATTGTGTTAAACACAGGCCTAAGAGCTGGGCATTTTATCAGAGAAAATCACTGGAATGGTATACCCTGTATGATGCCCCTATTGTCAGCTTTGAAGGGAGAAGCCAAAGACTAAATGAGCATAGAGACTGCACTGATCCCAACAGAGCAGAGGGGAGGAACCTTGGCAGGGCAGTGGAGAGATGCTACCAAGTAGTCTGCTCAGGTAAACAGCAGAGCTTGTGGCTTGTGGCAGTAATTTAGATACCTTTCAAATCTGCAAAATTAATTTTCAAACATTAAAGAAAAAAGAATTTTAAAAAAAATCATTTTAAAAGATTGTTGGAGTATGGCAAAAGTAAAGGCAGGCAGAGCAGGAAAGCAGTGGAGAGAAGCGTGTCACTGAGGAGGCAAAGCTGAGGTTTGTCATGGGCTGGAAATCTGCAAAACTGTCACCAATTCAATCATAGCATTCAACAAGGTTTCTAGAGATCATATCCTGCCCTTCATCCACCCTCACAACACTCACTGATGGGAGTCAGCACTTCCCTGCAGCTGGATATTTAGAAGTCATTTGTTCTGTGTAACATGCCTGTTCTTACTAATCTTAGTCAAGTAAGTAGTCCATCCTCATGTGTCATCCCACGAAGTCAAATGTGCTATTAGCATAAGTGATGATTACTTATCCGTGTGAGGTCCTGCGAGGTTGGGGCTCCCAGCATCAGTGCACTTGACATGGCAGTCTTTCTATTGTAATTTAATAAAATGGGGCCCAATTCAGTTCAGAGGTGCCTTGAGGAATAAACTGGACTTAAACGGTGCTTAGGCCTTTGACTGGACCTCTGAAAACCCTTCATTCATTGAGTGAATACTAATTAGTCAGAGGAGGGTTATTAAATTATAGACTTGGTTCTTTTATCATTGCTCGGAGCACAGTACCTTTGCAAGTGCCTGAGCAAAATAATGCAAATCTAAGCACACACAGAAGGAAGTTAAGGCATGATTGCTTTCCTTGGTAAACACAGGGAGTGCAGAAATGTCATTAATAAGCAGGAAAGAGAATCTGTCAGTGGGTACATTTTGCTCTAAAACAATGCAATACACTAAAAATGGACAGAGTAAGACAGTGTGGAAAGCTGTGTCTCACAGCTGCACTGGGATGGAAAATCCCCCTCCAGACATGTGGATGGAAAAGTGATCCAGAGCCCAGCCAGTGGGAATCTGAGTTTGGTGAGCTCTGAATCAGGCCTTCCCTGGGCAGCACCCCCAGACACCTTTGCCAGGGCTGAGCCCTGGAGCACTGTGCAGGGTAATGTGCCCAGGGGGACATCCATAAACTGACCAGTCATCCCAGTCAAATGCTCAGTGCAAGAAGGAATCAATTTTGATTCACACATTTTCTGTGCCATGTCCCTCTCCCAGGGAACAGGAGCCTGATTGCTGCATGAAGCATCAGGAAGGCGTATCACTCTTGCTAAGCATGTGATCTTAGTGGGTTACAGGTATTTCTAATAGATGACAGTCTCTTGCTTTTTGGATTTCTCCTATCTTTTTGTTCTTTACCTAATTTCCAAGCAACTCCCAGCCTCAGAGTGGCTCCTGTGTTTGTTCTGAGCCTTGGTTGTAAGATCCTACATCTTTCACAGCATTTACATGTTTCGTGAATACTGCAGCAATTCCTTGTGACCTCTGTGATCATCTCCTTAATTCATAGTTCTCCTGATTCCCAAAATGTAATGCATGTAGGAAAAGTTTGGATTATAATTTTCTAACCAACAAGCTATCTGCTCTTTGCTACATGTGATCTGCTATAGTTACAGAATGCATGAGTGGTCTTCTATGTGATCCCAAAAGGTTTGTTGGGTTGTTTTGGTTTTTTAAAAAAAACTCATATCTTTGAAAAAGTCTTAATTAGTGGTACAAAAAAATATTGCCTAGCTGTTAGATCCACAGGGCTTGGCACAATAGATCACGAATTGTAGACTCATTCTAACATTTGATCTTTGCTTTGCTGGCTGTATCTATTAAAATAACATGCTGTTTGTATGCTGCTGCACTTCAGCTTTCCAGCCAGGTGTTAGTGAAGGATTACATTTATTCAATTAGTGCATAAATGCTTGACAAATTATGTATACTAATGGCATAATATGCAGGTCAATCCTGTACCATCCACATACAAAGTGCATTTTATGCAAGGTATCACTTAGAATCCTGGGTGAAAGACTAAAATCTGAGTATTAAATCAGATCCTCACTAGATTAACAAAAAAAAATCCTGATTGTCAGTGTTAGTGAAAGAGTGTTAGAAAAAAATTATTTTTAGTTGTCTGGACAGCGTAAGTTTTTAAGTTTTTCTCCTTTAAATTTGTAATCAAGTTCAGACATTTTCAGAGTTTTGAGGTTTTTGCTGCCTCATGCCCTTGTACAGCCTAAGAACATGCCCACACTTAAGCCAGCTGTAATGCATATGAAGTCAATAGGACTTTCATGGATGAAAATTAAAAACCTTTGGAAAAAGCTTGCTTGATCAGATTTTAAAAGAGTTCAAGTTCTCTATACAGCCACCATTATGTTCAAAATAAGCATTTTTTATTTGCCAGCAATGCAAGGACCTGATTTTATTTTGGTTTTCCCATTAGCCTGGCAGTTTAGCCAGTAGAACCCTTTTATTCCTCTCACTGGAGTAACAGAAAGAAATTAATTTGATTCTAGTGGATTTCATTATCATGTTATAGAAAATAAAGATTACAATTCCCAATGATTTTTTTTGCCTGCAGTCCACATACTAACCATGTAAGTGGCAATATGTGGAAAAGTTGACTACATCATAAAATATTTACTTCCTGCAAGGATTTTCTTGAATTGGTTTCAAGAGAATCTGCTGTTTGGCATCTTTCCTGTGCTGAAATTCTAGAAGGTAACTGCATTATGTGCATGTAAAACATGCAAAAGGAAGCATTCACTGCACTCTTTCTTTCTGCTACCGAACATAACTGTAGCTTAGAAAGGGTGCCTGAAATCAAAACTCCAGACAGATACAAGATGTGTGCGTTGTAAGATAGCCACTAATGGAAGGTGAAATTCTCTTCTCCTTCACTTGCTGTTGATTGACAAAGATTCCATCTAAGGACAATTTGGATATTCTGCCAACAGTTGGGGATACTCTGCCCCAGCCAAAATAAATAAATAAATAAATGCTTCCAACCCCCAGAGCAAATGCCTGTAAGTCTATAGAAAACAAATTAGAAATGTGTTATTCTCAATGAAAAAGGTCTCCACAAGAGCTATAATTTTATTTTTTTTAGTGCACAGAATAACATAAATCAAAAGAAGCAATAGTCTACCTTGTGTTTTGACTACTTTGACCCTCTTCAACCCCTGCCAATTTTTATCTCATTTTTGTTTAACTTTGTACATCAGAGTTTAATTTTAAACCTGGTCCTGAAGACAGTGATGTATAGGGTACATCAAGTATAGCTTAAATTACCCTCTCCCCAGTGATTTGAAGTTGAGGGGAGGGTCTTACGCCGCAGCAGGGTGGGAAAGAGAAATGGTCAGATGCTGCCCTTTGAACCTGACCACCCTCAGCTACAGAAACATTTATGCCAGAACATCATTTATTGATTTTATTATATTTTAGGATCTCTTAAAACTGTTGGTGAAGTTTGCCATATATTAATTTTTGACACATGCATATAAAAACAGAAATACGGGTTGAGCAGAAACTATAAATATAGACAACACTGCCCAATAAACTTACATCCTTTCACTTATAGGTTTCTATTTCAGCTGATCATTCCGAGCAGCCTGTCTTTGAAAATAAATATTACCCCTCTGATAAGCTAACCAATTTGAAGATTAAAGCTGCATTTGAGGATTAAACTTTTTCTTATTTGATTATTGTTGTGTCTTGTAGCAGTAGAAGATAAATATTAATAGAATGTTACAGCCCAATTCTGCCCATTTTACTCGTGTGAGCATTTCATATGATGAGACTGAAGGAATTATGCAGGATTTGGCCCTTAAACTCAGCACTGACTGCTCTGTTTTCTCAGTCCACTAAGAATAAGTCTCCCGTGAAATGTTACATGTACCTGGCAAACTCCTGGACCCAGGGCTCCTGCAGAAAACTCTCGCTGATGGGTAGCTTGGAGAGTTCACCCTCCAATTATGTATCACTGAGCTGGGAATGTGTTCTCGTTGAGGAGAACAAAAACCACAAGAAGCACTCTACAACAGACCACAAAATGGGTTTGGCACCTGTGTCTGCCCAGAGCAGAAGTTTCAGAGTTGTGTTCTCACGTGGCCTGCTGACCCCAGGAGAGGAGGCTGACCTTGTCTTACAGGCAGGAGTCTATTGCTATGGCTCCCCTGGGAGCACAAACCAGCTGCAAACTGCTGCAATGATTAACCCTTATGTGTTGTAGATGTAACATCGAGTCATGGTAATAAAGCTTTCACTGCATAACGGATCTCTTGCTTGGTAAATTGTTGCTCTTATCAGCTGCACTGGAGGATGTTATCCCTTTCCTGTGAAGCATGACTGCTGTGCTGCTCACTGGAAAGGAGGCCAGATCTATAGACTCGGTGATATTTATTCAATTGCTTTGAGAACAATGCAGAGAACACACTTTGTTTGAGCTAAAAATGCAGTGTGTGAAAACAAACAAAAAAAAAAACCCAACCATGAAATGCTCATACATATGAAACAATATATTAATTAAAATCCAGAATGCCTGTAGCAGATTTGAATCTGGGAATGCCAGATTTGCTATAACAGACAACTGTGTTGCTCTGTTGAGTCCAGGCTCCCATTTGTGAAAGTAATTTATATCTAATGCTTTGTAAAAATGCAAACTCTTCCAGCCTGTGACTTACCTGGACAATCACAGAATTTTGCTGTTTGGCTGGAACCAGAATGTTTGTAGCAATCAGTATCCATCTCCCAAAAATATAAACAATGTAAGTCTTATTTTGTCATACACTCCAAACAAGGGGAGCTGTGAGCGTGTCTCAGTTAAATCCAAACCTCATCCAAACCATGAACGGGGCTCTGGCTTCCTCAGAAATGTGATTCCATTTATCTCAGTGTGCTTCCCACCCTCCAGCCCTTCCCTTGGCCACCTCCAGGCCCTGAGAGCACAGGTGGCCTTAGTGTAAGCCCTGGTGACACAATACCCTGCTTTAGTCTGCAAAAGGCCAGAAACACTACCTCTGAGAGGTGGAGGCTGTGTGTGTGTGTCACTGCCCACAGCTCCTCTTTTACAGGGACTTTCCAACATCCCGAGAGCCAAGAAGAGAAAAAATTATTAGTTCAACATATCCAGCCATGGATAAACAGCAGTTCTGTGTGGTTTAGGGCCACAGGACTGTGGTCCTTGCTAACCCCGTCAAAGGTTGGAAGGACCAAGAGCATTGAAGGGGTCTGTCCACAGCTCCCAGGGACTGTTTATAATTCTTACACACAAGAATTATATCCTTATATCCTTTTTCAAAGGATAAAAGCAGCCTCCAGATTCAGAGATTAACAGAAAAACCAATCCCTTTGATATAAGCAGTGGAAAAAAATAAATTCAATTTAAGGAAACAAAAATTGTTTTCCCTAAAACAACTGAGATCTCATGAGTTTTGGGCAGAGATATTGTTGAGAACTGTAGTACACTAGTGTCACTAGGTGCAAAAGAAAAGGTAATGGGAGAACTTTTGCAGCTGAGGAAGGAGGCTGCAACTTCGTTGCAAGTTTCCCTGGTGTTCAGAGTGGGTTAATGCCCTTTGATTAGAGGTAAATTAACACCACTCTGTGGTCCATGACTCATCCCTTTCTCTACATCTTTCAATCACATTACTTCAGCCTGCTCTAATTAGAGGCTGATCTGCAGGAGCCATGCCTGGGCTGGCCAGGCCAGGGGCTGCACCAGGTATTCTTTATTTCTTAACGAGGAAGAAGCTGCTCTGGACTAATGATGCTTTGCTGTTTGGTATCTGGATTCATCTGCTTGAAAAGCAGTGCAGATAGTTTTATTGCAAAAGTTAGGCTATATAGGGTTGTTCCTCACTCATTAGCACTGGGAGCATTTTCCTACAGGGACTGCAGATGAAAGCAATGAGTTTATTCCTCTTTCCCCAGCTCCACCTCCTTAGGCACATCAGTACTGTTATTTTAACACCAACAGCTGTAGTTAAAAAAAAAAAGAAAATACTTATAAACCTCACTGAGTCCTGCAACAGTAACTATAGATAGAAAAACAGTGACCAGGCAGTTAAACTCCAAGCTAAAGAGGGTGGCCAAGGCACTAACTTCACTTACTCCCTCATCAACTCCAGCAGCTCCTGTTTTTCTGAACTTCCCTCTTTAGGAGGATGAGGAAGGGTTCCTGGTGTTGGTACCTCGGCTCCTGTGGGTGTGAGAAGCTGGTGAGGAGGAGGTGATGATGATGATGATGATGATGATGGGCTCCAGTTGCTGGGAGCTGTGTCCTTCCCTGCAGCCCTGCTTTTGGGGAGGCCCTGTGTGCCCTTTCACATCTCATCCTCTGGCTGTCACTCCTGTTTCCAAAGTACTGTTGCCCTGATATTTGGTTACTCAAAGGGGAGAAAGAAATAACACATTTACTGAAATTATCTTGATGTTATTTTGTTCTCTTGTGGGGTTTCTTGTGTGAAGGGGGTATCTACTCTATTAACTCCCATTAATATCAAAACTCTACTATTAATAGGATTTGCATATGGAAAGGATGAGGATTGACCTTTAAATTCATTAAATAAAGCAAATTTTAAAAAATAATTTTAGTTAAAAGCATTAGTGTGATGAAAAATAGAAGAACAAATACAGAGACATCAGTATCTGGGCTTTTGCTAACACTAATGAGCAAATTATTGTAAGGGAAGATTTGCATCATTGGAATACATATTCCAGCCTCCATACTGATATATGTGATGTGGGGTTATCTTTGTATGGCTCCTCTTTCAGAATATATTTTCTTCTTATAAAATAGCCTCTTTTTAACTCCCATTGGGGACCTCCTTATAAATGAGGAACTGGTCCTCAAGGGACTGGCCTGGCTAGAAAAGTGTGTTATTAAAAAAAAAGAAAAGAAAAGTGCATATTTTGCATATTAGAATACTAAGCAATATAATTAGCCCATTTCTTTGGGGTTTTTTTAGAAAATCTTTTTTTAAAAAAAGTATAGCCAAGTTTTAATTAAACATATTCTCTGGATGTTTGAATTGTGTAAGAATTAGAAAATCCTGTTGTATTTTAGAAGGATCAGTTGCATCAATTTAAGGTTCTGGCTCCAATCTCCACCGTGCAGCCAGGTATCACCACTGCTCTTGGAAAGCAGCTACAGTGCTGAGAGTGAGTGAGGTTTGGCCACAGAGCTGGGGCCATTAGCTGCCTCTCAGATGGGCATTCTCAACCCGTGGGTGGTAATGAACTCATTCATCTCCTAAACCTTTACACAGGAATAGGCAGAGCTTCTCTATACCAAAACTGGCTAAATCTACAGATTCAAAATATGATTGCTCCTAATGATAAATATTGATTTACACGTGCTGAAAAGCTTCTGTTTCCTTCCCACCAAGGAGTCTAAAATAGAATTAGATGAGCAATGTTTTTACCCAGTTGTGAGGCTGAGTCTTGAGACACTGAAGGCCCGCGGTTTCTGGATCTCCACTCTGCTTTTAGGTCTTACCCCATCTGAGTCTCAGCTTTCTGTCACAGGTGTTTGTAAAGTCCTGTGAGATGTTTGGATCAAATTTGCTGCTGGTCCAAAGTAGTATTAATTAGTATTTTGTGCTATTTTTTCATGCAGCTCAGTCTATAAATGCAGACATTTATTCTGTTCCTGTTCTACCTCAGGCTCCCACAAGTGGGAAGAGGTGAAACGGTTCAGGTTATTCTTCTCAGAGCCCAGCTAATGTCATCTGCCAAATACAGCTCCAAACATCTGAAGCTGGTGAAATTAAATAAAGTGTGAGCATCCTTTGGTCTGGAGCTCTTTGCCTTTAGAACAATTACTCATGGTAACCTTAACAATAGTATATTAATGGGAAAAAAAACCTCTCATAAAATAATGTAGTGTTAGGATGGAGCTCTGCCTGATATTATGAACAATTATGGAGCAGATGCATCCACTCTGAACAAAGTGACCTTTTCATCAAGTTACAAAACATTAAAGGTTAAAGAATGTTTGAAAGGAAGTTAATACTTTTAAAACATTAGAAAAAAATGCCATTCTTTCTGGACCTGACCAAAATCAGTGGGAAACTGAGATGACTGTTTAGGCACATCCAGTCATAATTTAAGCAACTCTGGTTACAGAATGATACAAGGTATTTTGAATCGCCTGTTTTCTTTTACAATTAGAAGTGCTTTTTCGAAGGAGAAAGGTTTGATAGGAATAAACACCCAGTGACAGAAAGCTGGTTAATTGCAATTTTAAAGTCACATTCCTTTCTCTCCATTGTGTACAGAAGAGAACAAAGAGAGAGAATCAATGGTGGTGTCAGATTTTCTTAGTTTCCACGTTTCACCTGACCCGGGCGGTGCAGACCCCAGTGCCCAGCCGGGGAGCAAAACTCTGCGGCTCCGGCCCCGCGCTGCCCCCGCACCCGGCGGGGCCGCGGCCGCCGCTCGCCGAGGGCCGCCTGGGAGGGGACAAGTGCTCAGGACCGCCCCGGGCTGCGAGACAGCGGCGGGGCAGCCGCGCCCGCCGGGGCTCGGGGCCTGCTCGGTGCGCCCGCACAGCGCATCGCAGCTATCTGTGTCTCGGAATTCTCTGTCCGTGCGGGGGAATTCAGCGCAGCCCTCCCGAGGCTTTGGGATTTAAGGCCCGACGGCCTCGCTGGGGCTGTTGTGTGTCCGTGTCCTGGCGGCCCGCACGGCCCCGCTGCGGGGTCAGAGCGCGGCGGAGGAGGAGGAGAAGGAGGACGAGGAGGAAGCGGCCCGGAGCCGGCTCAAGGTGAACTGCTGGCAGATGGGGAGCTTCGTACAGATAAACTTCTATGTGCAAGCGCTGCGTGCAAACACTTAAAAACCCGCCAGGGAAGGAAGTTTCTGTGAAAAAAAGGATTTTACTCGAACTGACGTTTTATCCGCTTCCCTCTTCGAGTATTTTTTTCCTTTTCTTTTTTTTTTTTTTTTAATAGGGTATCTGAGCAGAACAAAATCATCTTCCTTGCGTTGAGTCACAGGCGGTCAGTAGGGGAGCACCCGTGTCATCTGTGCGATGGGAACTTTCAGGAAGTGGTGCGAGAAATAAGCGGGGAATCCCTTCCACTTCTCCGGGATCCTCCAAATGCCTTTCAAATTAGCCAGCCCTGAGGATTTAGTGCCAGGCTCCACAAGGCGTTCCCAAAGCCTACAGCCAGTAAAACTTTGTGTAGGTAAAATTAGCTAAAGACCTACTAACACAACAGCCTTTGTTGTCACTTGTGGTGGAGTTCCAAGATCTGTAACTATTTTTCTTAAAAGGTTTTCCTACTGCCCCAGTGAATGCATTGCACTACAGTAGCTCTGAAATGGTATCGCTTAATTCCTTCAAAGCAGAGGCGGGTTGTTTCTTCAGGGACCCCAAGTCCTTTCAAGGGAGGGGAAAAAGTGATGGCTAAGCGGGACTGAATCGCGCCGATAGATCTTATTTTAAATCAGCATCATCCCCTGGGAGCGCGGAAAGTGCCGGGCGGGCGCTGGTCGGGCCGAGCAGGGCTCAGCCCGGGGGAGATCCGACTGGGGCGAGCGAGAGCCAGGACAGCTCGGTGGCCTCAGCCCTTCTCCACCAGAGGGTGAAGGCAGAGCCCCAGCCGCCGGCCGCGGGGACGCGCCGGGTCCCGGCTCTCCGGGCAGCAGCAGCGGCATCACCCCGCAGAGCCGCGGNNNNCGGGCAGCCCCGGCTGCTGGGTCGCTCCGGGGCGGCCGCGGCGGATCCCGGACCGGGCCGGGCCGCTCGGGCACTCAGCGCGCCCTGCGGCTTCCTCAGCCGCTCCCCACTGCGCTTGGGGTTTTTCTTGGGGGAATGTATTTCTGATATCTGGGCTTAGGTGGGGAATTGCTGTCAACTCCAGGCAGAAGCGAATCGATTCGGACAAGATTACTTACAGTTTAAAATGAGGTTTCCAAATATGAGGACACTAGCGTACTTACACTTTCCTATTTTCCCCGTACTCTTCCCGAAATGCCTGGTCCTAATCGCAGGAACACAGCTATTCCAGTTCTGATTTTCTGGGGCTTATTACATGTCAGAACTGTAAAAGTCCTCTGGACAATTTACTGACAAAACATCTGGTTCGTTAAAGCAAAGCTACTGGACTAAGACAAACAAACTTTGCTGCTGTGTAAATTCACTTACCCAAACAATTTACATTCAAGCAAAGATTTTAGCCCGAAGAAAAACTTTTATTCATTTGTGTTCAGAAGGTTTGGGAATTCACAGGCATTTTAAAATAATTTTGCTCTAATAAAGTTATGTAGATATTACAAAATGTCTTTGTTCCCTTCTTAGATCATTATCACTGCTATAATGGTTATTGACAACACTTTGTATTTTACAGAAGCACAGTATCGTTTTCGGGCGTGAGTAGTGGGGTTTTTAAACAAACTTGTCAGATCCGTATTCATCTGGTCCGGCCTTAATGAAAGCTGCTGCTTCTTTGTTCTTCGCCGGGAGAAACCGAAGTACTTCCCGCATTTCGATGGGTGCCGCCGAGGGAAGGCTGTGCCCTGCGCAGAGGGCAGCGCAGGCAGGAGCTGCCGGGCGGTACCGGCCGCGGGCCGCCGCGTTCTCCGCGCCCGGGGCCGGCCGGCGCCTCCCGCGGGCCGCC
>VWYI01020315.1:0-11129 GCA_013399455.1 Anthoscopus minutus
AAGAACAAAATGTTTTAACAAACCCTTATGAAACTTTTTACCCCTACTGCTCAGGATACCCACAGCTTGGATATAATCTCTCTCTGCTACCCTGACAGGTTTGCACTCATCCTGCCAGGGACCACAAAATCCTCCCTTCCCTATAGCAAAATGCAAAAATTAAAAGAAAAGGACCATGTGATCCCCCTCAATCATTTCACTTGGGGCACTGGGGTGGGACTTGCCCACACCCACTTGCATACCAGCCCCCTTCTTCTCGAGATGCTGCACCTCCGGCGCATTCTGCTCCCACAGAGATCAGTTCTCACCAATTGTGAGCCACATCTCACCACTCCTGAGTGCTCAGAGGGTTGCCTCTTCCACCTCTGGGAGTATTATCAACCAAAAAGTGGGCCAGGGCACTGGTGTACCAAAAAAAGCCTCACGCCATTCCGAGGGGTTCCGCAAGGGGGCCCCACGCCTTGGGTGCCAATTGACATATTGTTGGAGCAAAGAGGGTGGCTAGCTCAGCAGATAGAAGTCTCCGGCACTCACGCCAGGAGTGGGCCAGCCTTGAGCAGAGGTCTGAACCCAAGTGCTGGCTTAGAGCCATGCTCTACGAACACCCAAATGTCGAAGACAGGAGCAAGGATGAGAGAGAGACCTCTCATGGGATTTCTAAAGAGGTTTATTCCCTTGAAAGTTCTCCCACAAGAGAGCCCAGACCTCAGACTACACCCACTGATATATGGGGGAGGAGCAAGGGGAGGGGATGAATGAGCCTATGAGGGAAATGCAGGGGAGGAGAACAAGGAGGGGTTTAGTGGGAGGGAACAGGTTACATAAACCAATGAGGGTCTGAATAATAGGGGATGGACAGGGAACATTTGGGAACAGGGGGCAGTTTCCAGAGTGGATTGGCAGCTGGGATAGAAGGATACGCCTGGGATAAAGTGTTAACATAACGAGGGAGAAGTTTTTACAACATTACAATATAGAAAGTAATTAAATCAAATATAGTAATCAAAAAACATACTGCAACATTTACCAGCGCATTTTCCTTCAGTAATCACCCTCTACATGCAATGTCATCAATCTGTAAATTTTGCAGGTAGTTATTACATCTCTGAAACCCTTGATATGCTCAGATTTGATAAGAATGACATGAAGGTATTGTTTTAGTGACAATGCTGGACAGTTGCTCAGGTGCCATTGGCGCTAAGAATGAGTGACTAAAGACTAGACTTTCACAAAGGAGATAATCATACTGATTTCAGCAGGAGATTAGCTATTCAAGGCTAGTAAAAACTATTTTAGAAGAACATTTTAATGTGCAGTTAATTAAAAGCTAAATAACCATTGAGCTGGTGGCAGAATGTTGTTAAGAATGGCTGAATTGAGATTTGAATGAACTGAACACTGGAAAGCCATTTCAACAAATTTGGAAAGGTTTTGGGAATTGGAATAAAAAAAAAAAAACAGAAACTTCAGATAATTATTGCTCTTGGTGTGGTGCTAATGTGTCTTTGATTTGGCAATCTTTTCTCCACAGGTGTAATTGGAGAAGGGCACTATTGTAGTGAGTCAGGATTTTCAGATGATGTAAAGAAAACAGCAGCCAAATTGGTTCCACTGACACGCAAACTGTGGCAGATTACCAAGCTAAAAATGTTGCCCACACCAGCCAAATTTCATTATGTCTTCAAACTTTGAGACCTCTTGAGGATTTGGCAAGGAATGCTGAACACTACATCGGAAGTGATCAATGAACCACAGGTAAGTGCAGCACATCAGTGACCTTATTATAATTAGTGTAGGAAAGAGGATGAAGAGTCTATCTTAGCATTTGAATTTGCTTTAAAAAAATGCAACTTTAGTGGGTTTTTGAGGCAAAGGTGTTTTAATCCAGCTTTTACAATACCAACTGAAATGACAACTTTGTTTCAAAATGATAATGAAACCTACTTCTTTTGTCACAACAGTTTGCTTCTGTCTGCTTTTCCTATTATTGATAAATGCTAGTTTATTTGAAAGAAGTGAGAAAATAAGGGCAAAGCAATGAACTTACTTTAACCCAATGAAAATGCTCATATATTGATTGAAAATTGAATAGATCTTCCTTTCCATTAATGTCTTGAGACTTTCAGTTACTACCTAATTTTTGTCTAACAAATGGCCTCTGGTTTATGGTTTGAAAGGAAGAACTAGTAGCAAGTATTATTAATAATTTTTTTTCCACAATCCATCTTTCTTCCAGTAAAACATAATTTCTCTTCTAATTATTTTAAGGAAAAGTCATTTAGAGTTTTAAGCTCTGAAACAGGTAGTGCTGGAAAAGCCATGTTTATGGTAAACATGGAAAATTTGCTAAATATTTGGGTTATATGATTGCTTAATGTGCAACGTGCATCTCTGTTGAACAAGGCCCTGAATTCTACTGCATCTAAAATTTAAATTTCATAATGGATTTTAATTTCTGCAGCAAAAATATGGAGCACTTAGATTATTTTATATATATCTGTCTGCATAAACTCAATTCATGTATTTTGAAGTGTAAAAACGTTCAAAATAATATTATATAAATTTGCATATTATTTCTGAAACTTGACATAGAATGTGTCATTTTTATAAAGTGCTGTAGAAAGAAAGGTCTTCAAGGAGTACCTGGAATTTTTTCTACTACTGTATAGTAACAGTATAGGACTAAAACTAGTGCTGCTGGTATTAACAGCCAGACAGGTTCTCCTTCTTCATCCTATGACCAAACTTAAGGACTTTAAAGGTATATTGAATTTGGGAAAGGGACAATATACACACATTAACAATAAAACATAAAACAATATAACCATTTTCCTTTGTTGTTATTCTCTAACTACTTTGGCTGTAGAATTGAGCATAGTGATATCTGTGTTTGGCATTAAATTATTTGTGCCATGATGCTTATATTTTCACCCATCTTCTGCTTAATGACCAGTTAGAAAAGTGGTTTATCAGTACATAAACACGTTAACTAGTATGGATATGGTTTTAGTTTGGTATGGGAAAACAAAATCTTAACACATCTCACTTTGGAATGCTAGATTAAGGCTAGATCCATAGTTAACTGAATATAATTTTAAATTGTTATTGGGCAGAATAAGATCAAGGTATCTCTTCTGAAAATACTATTTATTTTCTAATGTTAATGTTATTTTAAAATAAAGAAATGAAGGCAAAGCTTTAAAGTTGGTATCATTTCTTCACAA
Source organism: Anthoscopus minutus (assembly GCA_013399455.1). Lineage (NCBI taxonomy): Eukaryota > Metazoa > Chordata > Aves > Passeriformes > Paridae > Anthoscopus > Anthoscopus minutus. The sequence continues at coordinate 3,225 of VWYI01020315.1, forward strand.
GCCAAATGGGTTCCTCAGTATGAGATACAGAGCTCCTGGAGCGTGCCTGGCAGAGACCTACAAAGACAGTTAAGAGACTCGAGCACCTCTTTTTAGAGGAGAGATTGAGACACTAGGGTCTGTTCAGCCTCAAAATGAAAAGACTGAGGGGAGACCTCATCAATGTCTGCCAGTATCTGAAGGGAGAGCATTGGGAGGACAGAACCAGCTCTTCTCAGTGGTGGCAAGCAATGGGATAGGAGGTGGAAACTGATTCACAAGTTGCACCTGCACATGAGGAAGAATTTCTTTACTGGGGGGGGAGATGTAGCCCTTGCCCAGAGAGGTTGTGGAGTCTCCCTCACTGGAGATATTCAAGAACTATCTGTGGTAATTCTGTGCCATGTGCTCTAGGATGACCCTACTCAAGCAGGTAGGCTGGACAAGATGACCCGCTGTGGTCCTTTCCAACCTGACCCATTCTCCTTCTGTGATTCTGTGAAATGAAATGATCCCTTTTTTTTTTTTGTATCTAGGTGCTAATAAAACTGTGGAAGCATGAATGTAAGTGTATTATTGCTGATTGTTTCACAACCTCAGAAGATGTTAATTGGTTTCACACAGCTCTGGCAAAACTCATTGAGGAGAAATATGAAGATCCAAAAGCTTTGCTGAATCATGAAACAGCTGCATTCTTTGTTGACTTCTTAAGGGATGTACCTGCAAGAACTGGTAAAGATTGACTCTAATAATCATGGAAATGACAAGAACAGGCAGGATATGAGAGTCATAGATACTAAGAAAAATATGTCACAAAAATTCATACTAAGTTTATGCATCAAAAGTGTCAGTTTTGTCCAGTGGCTTTGAAGATAGGTTATCTTCATGTGTTACCAGCTGTGTCACTTTTTTTTCTTAATGGGATTTCTAAGTCTGTATTGGTATCCAGGTTGTCTGTATAGGAGAGCCTTGCTTTCATTTAAGTTGGTGTGGCGGAAAGACAGACCTGCCAAATAGTGAGCATTAGTCTTTATTGTTCCAAAATCATGAAGGAAGTGTGTTATGAATGACTTCAAATGGTGGGCTTCCAGTGCTAGATAAAGGATAGCAATGTAGGTAACATGCCCTAGAAATCTGATTAAAAAATACAGGAAATCACTGTTACATGATTTTGTAACAAATGACTATTAATTCAGAATTTCCTGGTAGTTAATGGTAGTTAAATCTCTTTAAAAACCCATATGACTTATAGCAATACCTTTATGTATTTCAAACAAAAAACATGGTGTCACTGACCTCACTAAATGACCTGGGAATATTTGTCACTTGTTGCAAATGAACAGAAAGCATTTGTTTGTGTTTAGGGGAAGGTAATTTTATGATTCAATTATCTGTGTTGGTATCACTGCAATTATGAAGAGTGGAGGCAAACTGACATGAATGACCAATGCTATTTGAAATTTTCCTTAATTGAAGTAGACAGAAGGCAGTGACAACAGGAGAATAAAGGATAGGACATATTCCATTGGATGGAAGAACGGAATCAAATAAAAGTAAAAGTAAACTGGTGTAAGAAAGTGTCTTGTTTGAAAAGATAGGTGTCTACTAAGGAAGGCTGGAGCCTCCCTTGAAATGGAAAATGTAATTCCCCCTCCTTCCAAATTATTATAATTTTGAAATTAAGAGGCTCTCAGGCATGAGAGTAGGAATAAGAGCTCTTTACTAGTATGTATAAATATTTTTTTAAAAACCCTTAATAGGAAACTTAAAATAAAATGCAGTACAAAACCACACAATCAGAATACAAACTGACACCTGGTTGGTCAGGGTGTTGGTAGCAGTCTGATTAAGTGGTGTCTGCAGTCCTCCTGGAGTGACAGACATGGTTCTATTGAAACAGTGATCCTGTAGAAGGGTGTAGTTTTCTTCTGAAGGCCCAGTGGTGATGTAGAATGGTCTGGTCTTCCTCTGGGAATCCAGTGGAAAAAGACTGACTGTGGTGTTCCCATTCTCAGATTATATCTAGGTAGAAATGCCCGGCTCCCCTGGGTGGAGCATCTCACAATAGTATGATGTAATTTTATCTGTCATGCAGCCAGATTCAATGGCCCATTGAACCAATATCATCTTAACAGAAGATATCCCCCTAGGGGGAGGATGGGTTGTGGAAGTGGTAAGGGACACTGCCACACCTGGTTTTAACAGCTGGCCCATTAACAGAAGATGTCCCCTTGAAGTTATGAAGGATGGGTCATGGTAGAGATAGACATTTAGACACTTAGGCATTTAGTGTTTCCCATTATGATGGAAGTGTAAGAGCAGAACCTTTTGAGCTCTTGAATATATAAAACATGATGTCTAACATTGAGTTCAAAGATCCCTATGCTCAGATTACTAATATATTTACTAGTGCTACATAATCTTTTTATCTCTAGGCTGTAAAAACATAGTATTTTTGTTCCTGAGAGAAATACATGATGACTTATATCTCAGTCAACTTTTGGATCTAAGCTTGAAAGGAATTGTTAGTGGTGCTACTGATCTCAAGATCCTCCACCTATTCAAAGGTATTTTTATCAGTTAGTTTTGACATTGTTATTTAGTACTTGTAATCTTGAGACTGAACAAGACTTTAAAATAATGCATTTTGCTAGCTGCCTCTCTAAATAATGGAAAAGTCTGCCCCTTTTTAGGTTTTGTACTTGATTATACTGTCCTTGGACATTAATAATTAAACTGTAGGAACAGAAGATAATTTTTTTAAATGTTTCAAATCTGTAAAAGTATCCCTGCAGTAGTAATGTAAAGTTGTAGTAATACTTCAACTCCTTGAAGTATTTCTTATTAGTTTCTTATTAGTTGCTAATTTGTTTAAATGTCTTATTCAACTTGTAAGAAATTTATTTTCACCTGGAATACTCCTTTTGTTTAACCAGTGCTTTTACAGGTTAAAATAAGAAGACAATTGATTTAATTATGTTTAATCTAGAGGAGTGTTCATATGCGGAAGCAATACATAGCTAAAAGATCTGAAATTCAGGTGACTTCAAGCAAACAAAAATCAGAATATGAAAGACAGCTAAAAGAGTTCCTTTATTTTGAAACCATATGATAAGTATAGGGTTAAAATATTTCTAATCAAGGGAGAGAGCTTGGTAGACATTGGGAAATGTTGTTCGTGTAGAACTACCTGTACTCTATGGGTGATGGTTAGCTGTAGCTATGTAACATTTTAATGACTATGATAAATTATTTCATTGTGATATTATCAATCATGAGTAATGAGGTTTGGGTGGTTCAATCATAATAATGAAAATTCATGCTTGGGTAGAATCAATGTATATAATAGAACAATGTAAGTTTAATGATTAACATACAGTTGTATAACATAAAGATATAAAACATGATCACTCCGAACCCATGTTGGAGTCAGATTTGGGTTTGTACCCCAACTTCTGGAGCTCTTAATAAAGCACCTGCATATAATCATTCTGTGATTGTGTGCCTTTGAACGCTAACAAGTAGTTTCTGTGGTAAAATGTGATTTTCTTAAAAACTATGTTTTTATATATGTATTTTTTGGTTAGTCTTTGTTAGTGTTTTCCTGTTGTTGGTTTTTCTTTCGGAACTACATGAGTATTAGAATGGTGCAATGGAAAGGAAATGGAGAAAAAATTTGAAACAAGAAAAAAGTTACAGACACTATTTTAAATACATTAGAGTTTGGCTGGCAGTTGAAGTCTTCCCCCCCATTTTTCTGTCCCTTACCTTCACACTGGCTTCTAGTGCTTTACTAAGCTTTAGGGAAATACTTATTTTACTGGAATGACTTACTTCACTGACTTTAATTCTACTTTAATTCTAATTAGAAATAATGTTCTGGATTATATATTCCTTCAGCAAGTTAGAACTGGCTTAGCAAAACTGATTTAGCTAAAATAACTCAAAAAATACATCCTGTAGCATATATAGATCATGAAATCCTGAAACTAATTGAGCTAAATGTATGTAAATAAGAGCAAAATTTATTAGTATTGTACTGCTATTATTTTTGAGGAAATCCAAACCACCAACCAAAAACCCACTGTCTGCCTGCTGGCACTGTTCCAATGAGATTTATCAGTTATTTATTAATGAAATATAGTCTGGATAAGAAGTGAGATGGATTGAAAATTGTCTGAATAGTCAAACCCAGACACTGGTGATCAGTGGCTCAAAGTTTAGTTAGAGACCAGTAACTAATGGTGTATCCCAGGGGTCAACTCAGGGTTCAGTTATTCTCAACATTGTCATTAGTGGTCTGGGTGATGGGGCAGAGTGCACCTTCAAGTCAGTTCCCAGATGACACAAAACTAGGAGAAGTGGTTGATATGCCAGAGGTTGTGCTCCTTCCCAGATGGACATTGACAAGAACTCCATAAGGCTCAACAAAGTGAAAAGTCCTGGACCTGGGGAGGGAAGGTCTCACACACCAGTATGTACTAGTGGTCACACATCTGCAAGTCAGCTTAGTAGAAATGGACCTGGAGGTGCTGCTTGACACCAACCTGAACATGAACTAACAGGATACCCTTGCAGGAAGAAAAACTAGTGACATCCTGAGCTGCATTAGAAGAAATGTAGCCAGCATGCCAAGAGAGGTGATCCTTTCCCTTTTTTCAGCACTAGTAAGGCCACATCTGGAGTGCTGTATCGGGGTCTGGGCTCCCCAATACAAGAAAGACATAGATTCACTGGATAAAATCTATTGAAAAACTTGAACACCAGTAATAGTTTTCTTTTCTTTTTCACTGTGACAGTCTAGTACAGGTTATCCAGATATGTTGTGGAGTCTATGTCTTTGGAGGTATTCATAATCTGCCTGAGCATGGTCTTGGGGATCCAGCTCTAGGTGGCCCATCTTGAGCAAGGGCTTGGACCAGATAACCTTTAGAAGTCCCTGCTGATCTCAACTTTTCTGCAATTTCATTTGCTGTAACAATTCTTATGAAAGAAGGCTGGTCACCTTTCAGCATGATTAAGGTTATGAATGGAAAGATGAGGCAGCAGCACTGTTACCTCCTTTCTTTGAGAGTTGACTTGTGCCTTTCATATCACCTAAGGAAACAAATGTATGATAATTCACAGTGAATATATATTTTTGCTGTGGCACTTATTAATTTCAAGAGTATTTTTTTTTCTAGTGCAATTATTTAATCAATTTAGACAGTTTTTCTTTTACAGAGAAGATTAGTTGCAAATTTTTAACTGGAGCATTTAGTTACCTTCATTCTCTAGTGTTACTTTTTTTTTTCCTAGCACCTAAACAAGTATAATTTTTCTTCATTCAAGTTTCAGATACAGTGAAAGAAGGCTATTTAGTTTTTTCTCTCATTTTGTCTTTAAAAGTTATGTAGCTGAAATTACCATTTCTTGCAGGCAGGGTGTAACTCTCATATGTACATCTAATATATATTATTATGTATCATAAACTTGTTTCTGGGTAGTGAAACTTCTAGTTATATTTACTTATTTATCCCCTCATTGAACCAATTATTTAAACTGCTAAGGTTTTATTACTGGATTTTTGTTCTAGATGAAAAACCAGAGGAAGTTAATTTAGATATTCCAAAAATCTATGAGCCAATCAGCTGATTTCATCAGCTACAGAATCGTTTAAATAAGTTTTTACAAACATACAATGAGAATGTTCATGATACTGGAATGGACATGGTTTTCTTTGAGGATGCTATGGTTCATTTAGTCAAGGTACAGCCTTGCTGGATTGTTATTTGTTGTTTACTTTCCCACATCTCCTTTGAGATCTATGCATGAGTGAAGGTAAATTATGAAACTGCAGCAAATAATTTATTGCTAGCAAATATTTGATCTGTCACTCTGTGACTAGGTATTAAAACCTATCAAAAACTTTTCAGAAAATGCACCAGATGGAACTTTCTTTTATACCTAACTTTTATGTTTGGTGGGATCATAGCATTCAGTATTCTAATACTATTTCAACCTTCTTCTTAATTCTTCTGAGAGCCTTCCCTCTCTTTGGAATGAGTCAAATGAAATTCAGGTTAAGACATAATTGGTTTCTTCTGAAGGAGAATGCACAGCAGAGTAGCAAATAAAGTAGTCCAAAATTCTTTTGTAGATCCACAGTATGTTCACCACTTTTACAGTTCTTTTGAATATGGATTGGAACTGACTGTAATTTTTAGCACAGCACAGCTTGATATGATTGTTCACACAAACATACAAAGAACAGGCCTCATGCAAAGGAGAATCTTTTTTTTTTTTGACACTAGAATCCCTATTGTCTCAGTTGAATACTGTGGCTTTCAGTATTACTTAAAATATATTATTAAGAACTGAGTATTTAATTACATTGTCCCCCCAAATACAATATTAAGTATCAAAACAATTTAAATTTAATTATAGTTGACAAACACATTGCATCTGCAGTTTTCATAATTTTTGGATGAATTCTTGTTATTTCCCAAAATAGTCCCTATATTTCTAAGGTTCACTGCAAATTCAACGATGTTCTGCTATGGATTTCTTTAGCACATTTGTAAATAATCATCACACTTACCAATAAGTTTCTCATTTATTTCTAAGGAAAAAAAACTATATAAGTTTAGGATGTAGTAAACTTTTTTTTTCACTGAACAGTCGCCTGTCATCAGGAATTTATTCTTTGGGTAGCTAGATGGTAAATTCCTGAAATATTTTATTAGTCTTTCAAAACGAATAGGTAGTGTTTCTATGATTCTAAATTCTTGAAAACAAGAACAACTATGTAGATCTGAGACAGCTTCTAAGAGAAAGTGAGATAGGCACAGTTGAGGTAATGCCTAATCTGAGCTGACATAATATGATTTGAACGAGTTAAAGCTGAGCGATATCTTAAATAGAGAGCAAAGTTTCCAATTAACAGCTTGTGTGCCTCTGCTTGGAAAAGATCCAATGGCCATTATTGAAATGGTCAGTGAAATTGCAAGGCTGTTGTGCAAATTAAATTTTCTTTCTCAGGGTAAATAATAAAGAAACTTAGAGTAAGACTTCATACTTTATTTTATCTTTCTTACGAAATGTTAACCTATGGAAAATAACAAATGCATTACACTCAATATGTAAAATGCTAGGTTCAAAATTAGAGGACATTGACATGACTATTTTTAATAGCTTAGAAAGAAGTAACTCAGATGAAAATCAAGTAAATAAGTATCCCAGGTTGTTTATTGACCCTATGGAATTCTGGAGGCATCAAAGAACTGTTCAAGATAATAAAGAGAACAGAAGCCCAATCCTGTGCATCACTGCTTGTACAGCGGAGACTAACTGCTAACCAGCTGACTGGTATTATGGTGTCTTTGAGAGAGCATTTTCTATATACTGCTTTGGATATTACTTTAGGCTCTTCTGGGTACAGTGAGGGTCTGTCCACTTGCAACTGATGGACTGTGGAGAAACTATGTCTCGTGTATTTAAAGACATGTTTTCTCAGCATCAGGTAACATCTACCTGCATCCATGTTTCATGGCATTGTTTTTCGGGCAGTGAGACAAATGCTGTATGCAGTTCACAGTTACTGATGAAATTTTTTTTGCTCTGAATTCTAATGGGTCTGTTTGTTTACATTGCAGTCCTCATTTGAAGGGAGATGTGGAGCAGTAGGAAGCTACTGCCTTTTGATTTAAACAATAAATAATGAAGTGGGAAAGAAATGTAGATCTAATTGGGAGACGTTTCACTGTGATCAAATATTCATATTTGATACTGTGCATTTTTGCAGTCAAGTAAAGGAGAAGCGTAACAAGTGTCAGTATAAAGAGAGTATTATTACCTGCTGCAGAGAATACTGAAGACTCTTTGTCCCGAATTTAACATGCCTGGGACATCTTGTCTTTTGGGTCACAGTGAAAGAACCTGGTGAGA